>APFE030219835.1:0-18275 GCA_000404065.3 Pinus taeda
TTCCCTTGAAAGATGGTATGGATGTGTTCCATAGCAAGGTAACATACTTGGCACAAAAAAATGAGGTAGATGGTGTATTTTTATGTTTATTATTGCACTAAAAGTTATGTTTTAATGGCAGTATGACATAGAGGATTGCATGGAAAAGAAAATTTCTATGAAATCTTGAAGAAAATTCAGGTTGAGATTTCCTTAGGAACCATGGGGATTGAGTCATGGTGTTTGTGTTTAGTCTTGTGAATTTTGTCTTTTATTGTTTTTCCGTGCTTGATTTGAAATTTTGTTTTGTCTAGTGGATGATCATGCCAATTTTTTTCGAAGTAGTGTTGTTATGGGTCTTCATGGTTTTCTTATTGTTTGTTTGTTGTCTTGCCTTTTATGTTTTGAGCCTTGGGAATTGTTTGGGAAAAAGGGAAACTTAATGGAGCTTGAGGAGAGATGTGTTGTACCTAAAAGGTAATGTAAGATTTAGATGAAGTTGGGTGCATGAGCAAGCACAACCAAAGGTAAGATTATGACAGTTGATTGGACTCGCTGGGTCCATTATGATAAATGGATGGTGGTAGTATAATCATGACAATGATAATAGGAAAAGGTAATGTAAATGGATTTGATATATTATTATTTATAGGGGTGATTTCATCCTTACAGTTCATAATATGACGTGTTATACTTGTCTCTTATGACATTCAAGCCCTACTTGATTTTTTTAATTATATTACTATCCTCAATAAGGGTGAATGTATGACCTAGGAATAACATAGAAACTTCAATGGAGCACATCACTAAATAATGATAAATACAAATTATTGAAGTATAGTACTAATGAAATATATTAAGAGAGGAAAAAACACATCATATCCTTGCTACCACAACACGTATAAAAGTTAGGATTTCTAGAACATAATCTAATACTGAACATCCCATTAGGTATCAGAAAGCACAAGGAATTTTTTGTTTATAAGGAAGCATGTACTAATTTTATTGTGAGATCTAATGAAGCATCTTGACCCCAATGGATAATATTCTTGTGGAGTATTTATTTTTTATCTAAACTAAATTCTATCATAATAAAACATATTAAAAATTTATGTGAATAATTGTTTATATGAAAATTTATGAAAATATCATAAGCTTTGATAACATACTTCCTAGGCCACACTAAGAATGCATGAGTTTAATAAACATAGTGTTAAACATTGATCCTATTTGTGAGCACAAACTAAATATAAATTATGAAAATAAAAAGTAACTCCTTATTAATTGAATACATTTCTAGTAACCCACCACATATTCTTGTACTAGCAATTTTTTTACTTTATGGTGAGAAAATGAATTTGGGGATTCAAATTGTAGGCATATATTGGTAAGCGATACATAATATCATTATGTGAAAATCCCTTATATAGTATATTAAACATAAAATTCCCCATATATGCAAAGCCCAAAATGGATGATTAAATAACTAGAGTATAATGATAATACAAGTCTACACCTAGAAATCCTTTCTTAAAAAATCTTCTTCGAATGGATATATATATATATTATATATATATATATATATTATATATAGGTACTTCTGATATGCTCTTCTTCCTAATTTGTTTCATTGTATGGATCAATAATACAATAATGTGCTAATTACAATATTGTAAATTCATATCTTTATGAATTCTATCTTGATTTACATTGCTTACTAAAGGGTGACTAAGGTTTACAATTTCCACTTATGTAATAGTTTTTTTATCTTTCATTCAATTTTGAGATAGTTGAGAAAAGAGTTAGCATAAATCTTTCCACTACTAATTGGTACTATAATTTGTATTTCATATCACTATTAAAATTGATGATTACAAAAATATTAAACATAACAAACTTCGAGGTTGAGATAAAATTTATAAATTTCCATTAAAAAAAATTTCAAAGAAATTTCGGGAGCAAGAATAAACATGCAACTACCATAAATTAAAATTACAAAAGTTATGTTTTATTCTTTATTATTATTACTTTTTTTACATTAGACTTTTGAATTGAATTTTGATGTAGGTGACATATCTCTTTCATCCTAACCCAAAACAACACCTCTCTCTTTTAAATACAAAGACAACAACAACACCTCTCTCTTCTCAATGCAAAGACAATAATTAGATAGAAAAATGTTATTTTTTGGGAAATAGATGTTTAAATGTCAATAGTATTATTACTCATTTATTATGGCATATTAGGTGCATTTAACAAAGAATGACATATGATCATTAAATTGGAAAGCCAAAAAATTGTCAATGACCTTAAATATAAATTGAGCATGATTTTTGACTAAATTACTTATGGCACCAACTAGATGAGAAAGCATTATTGTTAAAATTCTTTTTCCTATTATATAAGGGTTTAAATATATACTTGTGACTACTACAATTAAATAAAGGGAGGAATTCCGTAAAACCCTTATTATCTCCCAATATTACTTTATTAATCTCAAAAATAGTAATATAATTTGATTTGAAGCAAATTTCCTTTACTACTTCTGGAATTCAAGGAATTATTCCATGCCACTTAACTCAATAAATTCAAAAGCCCCTCCATTACATCAAGCAACTCCAAAATTCCAACATGGTTATCATCAAGAAATTATTCCATGGCACTTAACTCAATAAATGGACGAGACATTAAATGAGTTTGGATTTTGAAAACCTAAATACATCAAGAAAAGTTAAACCATTTTCAATTGTTAATTTTGTTTTCATTAGAAATACAAAATGACCTCTATTACATCGAGGAACTGCAAAACCCCAACATAGTTATCACTAAGAAATTATTCCACACCACTTAATTCAATAAATGCACTAGACATTGAATCAATGTGAAGTTTTCATAACCTAAATACATTAAGAAAAGTTAAACATTTTTCAATTGTTAATTGTGTTTTCATTATATATACAAAAGCACCTCCATTACCACCTGGATTACGTACTACAATGGCAATTTTATTCCAAAAATATCATGGTTTCCAAATAACCAGCCTAAAGTTTTCTCTGAATCTTTTACGTGGCATTTCTGAATCTTTTACCTCACATATCTAGTTCAAAAATTTTATGTTTAAAGGTGTGCATAATGAATATGAATGTAATCGACATTCCATCCATCGTGAAATAAATATTATGTTTTTCTACAAAAGAAAAATTAGTATTATTTTTTGTTCCATCATCAACAAATATTGCATGATGCTTGCATTTTCTAGTTTTATGACCAACAAGTCAAACTTATGATAGGAGGCATAAATTCCATGAACTCAAATTTAGTTTACTTTTGAAAATATATTTACCATTTATGTTTTCAAGAAGCAACAACCATTCATATATTGAAGAATAATCAATGGACAACAATCATTCATATATTGAAGAATAAGCAATGGATGAGGTTTGTTGTGTGTTTTGAAACAAAGATTTTTTTATACCTTGATTATTTTATCTTTGAACTTTTGAACAAAAATTGTAATAACTATTTTTAATGAGATTCAATCTATAGTTATTTTTTAATAATACCACGTCTCCTTAGTGTTAGAATAAGAATGCTAATTGTCGTAATGGTATTGAATTCAATTATTAGTTTCATGTTTTTACAAACACAAACTTAAGAGGGTCAAACCTATTTGTGCAACATGTATTGTATTTTCCTTTGGTGGATCTCATGCACCTCAAGGGAAACTATGTTGTGCAATGACCTAACTTTATATCAATTATACAAAAAATACTTTGAAACTTTAGAGAAAGAACAAGTAAACATACTCTAATTTTGTAGAAAAATAAATGACAAACAATAAACCTACTTTATTTATAGAAAACAATATCAAGTAGATGTACTTTATTGAAAGAAAGGTAAAGAACAACAAATAGCCCTATTCTAATTGTAGGAAAGGAAAAGAAACAAGTAAAGCTAGTATAATTGCATGAAAGTAAATGAAATCATTTCCATAAGCTTGAACAAAATAAAGTTTGTTCTATCATCCCGTGTAAACCAACTTGAAATTGAAAGAAGAAACCATTCAAAATGTAAACCTTAATTTACAAAAACGAAAGTTGTTTTGCTACAAGTACCAGGTTAAAGATTCTGAAGGATCTCCAAGCTTCTAAATTCCATATTTAGGGTATGGTATGCACTATATTGTGATAATGAATGATAAACATGATTTGGATGAAAATATGGAGGTGTTCCAACGTAATTAATTGACTACTACAAGATGCCCCTCGGTCACTAGATGATATGAACAGTTGCCATATCATACAAGTTATATGGTTAAGAATCTTGTTACATGTTCTTCTTCTTTAATTTAGTTAATCCATCTATATATATAATATATACTATATTATATTATATATATATATATATTTATATATATATAAGATAAAGTTATTTTTTATCACTTGTTTATGTACAATTTGAGATATAAGATGAAAAAAATATTGTCTTATTTAATATACATTAGTTATTTAATTTATATTTATAAACTAATTCTTTTGTTTGAACAATAAACTAATTATAATTTTACGTTAGATAACCCATGTTAGATAACCCGTGTGAATGTATTTTTTAGTTAGTTAGTTTATATATATAAACTAATTTTTTTTAATAATAAACCAATTATAATTATAGTTAGATAACCATTATTAAAATAAAAAGGAGGCTATTTTCCATCATTTGGCATATCTATTTAGTTACCAAATACCGGTAAGATTTCCAACTTCTTTTTGGAAATATGAATTTTTTTAATATTTCATTCTTTCCTAAATTATCCAAATGTCGACGTTTTAACCAAACTCGAATTTCAATAGTTTTTTTTGGTTTAACATACAACATAACTAAGCTATATATACAAAAATATTATGGAGCACTATTCCATCTCTTCTGTTTGTTGAGGAGCTGGAAAAAGCATGGATCCATCTCTTCCATTTATAAAGCAGAGCATATAAAGTGCACAATCTTAACCAAAAAAAATTGACTGGTACGACTTATCAAAAAGCTGAGTTCATAAGTGTTGGAATATCTAATTCCTACTTGTATCTAGTTGTGATTCTCACTAAGTAAAGGATTCTATTCATAGTAGTTAGGATCCATTTCATAGTTTGGTGTGTGGTTGAGAGATTTCCTCGACCATATTGTGTGTGTAAAATAGTCTCCCTATCTTGAGACAACAATTTGTATATATGCAATTGTATTTGATTAATAATATGAATATGGATTCTCAGTTTTTAAGTTGGAATCAGAGCCCTAAGGGCCTGGCCCCTCATGGGCTTAGCCTATTCTGGGCCAAGGAAATAAATGACTTGGCTTGCCAATCCTTTTTTTTTGTGATTGTCCATCATTTTTTCTTTGATTTGTTTAAATGCAGCTCACTGAAATCATTCCCAAAAAAGAAATTTATTTTCTTTAACATCGCCAGGGCCATCACACAAACCTGTAGAATGCAGTGTACTCTGGGTTCTATGGATAAGGCATTTTCATAAGTCATTGAAATCTTTTAGCATGGAGAGTATCAACAGCTGCAACGTGGTGAGCAACTGAATGCAAAGGAGAGTGGGCGGTTCTGATGGTGACCTGTGCTGCTGCTGGTGAGGAGAATAGATCAGAGCAGAGGAGACGTGAGTAGTAGATTTGAGGAGAAACATCGTTTGACTTGCTAGCTGACAGAGGCCACGCCAAGGAGCAGCATGGAGCAGTGTGTAAAGAGTTGAATGTGCACTGTGGACTTTATTCTGTATATAATTTAGTTCTCTGAGGCACAGGAGGATCTAGCTGCTCTGGAGAAGGATTATGAAGACGTGGGTACTAATTCTATGGATGTTGATATGGGGATGAATATTGATTTTCTATTTGGTCATGCATTCAACACTGACCATACCATTACAATTGAATTGGGGTTTTCAAATATTTTGAAGCAAAGGGAAAGGTCAGTGTATTGGATTTCATCTATTTTGAAATTTATATTTCTCCAAAGCTAGAAATGAACTTCTAGTTTTGACTTTTGTTATTATTGGTTTAAGTGGGGCATCAAGCATGGCCTCGGATACTACCACTTTTGAAATGGTGATACCTATACCGGAGAGTATTTTTTAGATGAATGCCAATGGCATTGAACGCTATGGAAAATCGTTGTTTGCTGTCAACATTTGAGTTTGATTGTTTCTAGTTTGGAACTTGTGATTATTGGTTCTTCCCTCTGTGAAACAAGCGTAGGTATGAATGGCATACAATACAACAATTATATTAGAAAGGATATCCAGTCATTTTTTTCACTCATATTATGGGTTGGTGATTTTGTATTACTACATAGTCAATTTTAGATCATGGATTGTGCTTTCGTTTCATATTATTTTGAAGAAGAATATTTCTTGGAAGTTTCTATACATATTGAGATTAGAAACCTCAATATATAATCATTTTGTTAGAATTTGATACTCTAAGTAATGACAAGTAAAGTATACAGATCCAAGGCCAAGGAATCCAAGACTCAAAACTACAGAGTCCATGATGGAAATATTCAAACGAGAAAGCAGTTCAGCATATGAATGGTGTGGTATATGCAGCATAAGTGATTAATGGATGATGGATACTCAAATTTGCTCAAAGTTTCTTGAGTAGTTTGTTCATGTTTGTGTAAAAGACTCTATCATGTTGTAATGTGAAGCACAGTTGTAATGTAAGCAAATCTAGGATGTTTTATTATGATCTTTGTAAAATATGTACCTGGTAACTCCAGAATTGGAGTGTGTTGTAGGCCTTCTAAGGCATGTGTCTCCCCATACAGTTTGTGGTAATCATAAAACCACTAACAAAGCCCTTGATGGCATGGTTGGTGTGATCCGTTAAAACCTAGAACATGGTTACGGGTAATCTGACAAAACTTGGGTTAACAATGATGGAGTGGGATTTACAGGTACAAGTACAGTGTGTAGTTATAATGGTTGAAAGAACAATGTATGTGAAGGACATCCCAAAATACTGGCGATTGCAGCAGTTAGTACCCATGCATTCTAGTGGATGGTTGCTCCTTTATATGGACATCAATATATTCTTTTTGGTATATTTGTCCACAACCAAATTTTGCAAACTTATATCAAAACACGTACTCATTAAGGGGGAGTGTTGGAATATCTAATTCCTACTTGTCTCTAGTTGTGATTCTAAATAAGTAAAGGAGTCTGTTCCTAAGAGTTATGATCCATTTCCTAATTTGGTGTGTGGTTGAGAGATTTCCTCAAACAACAGATTGTGTTTATAAAATAGTTTCCCTATCTTGAGACAATAATTTGTATATGTGCAATTCTATTTGATTAATAATATGAATCTAGATTCTCAGTTTTTAGGTATAAGAAGTCAAACTCGTAAGGCTAAGAAAGCTTGTTTGAAAGGGGTGACAACACTAAAGCTGGAACAATGTAGGAGGAGAAGTTGTTGTTATTGAAGGGGAATTATAGTTACTGGAAAAAATGAAATTGAAAAGGGTTTCCATAGAACCTATTGTTGATATAACGCTAAATGTAAAAGACATGGTAGATGATCATTTCAGCGATGATGATGAGGATTTAAGGAGGCAGAGATGGTATTGCATCCATAGTGTTGATGAATGCATTTCTCCAAAAAAGACTCATGTGTTGTTGTCTATCTTAGAGTCTTATAAACCCAACACCTTGGAAGTAGGAAAGGTATTACTCCTAGAACTCAAAGGAAAGGGGTTTTTTGTTACTGAGCCAGTAATTCCATTTCCCCACCATGTTCCTAATCAAACGATTCAACTTTACAATGACAGGTCCATCATTTAGAGGGGTCCATCATTTAGAGTTGTGAAATACAACATTCTAGTAGATTTGTATGCTACTTCAGAGAAGTTCCCCAACTATCCTTCATTCCCACTGAGTTGGGAAAATTGCAGAGAAAACTTGTTGAAAGAAATATTACTTCCTTCAGTTAATCATTCTTCCAATCATATCTCAATTGCAACCGAGTTTAAATATATCTCCACATCGAAACCAGCAGCACAAGGAAATATGCAACTAAAGAGTTATGGCCAAAGTGAGATATATCCATAGAAAACTAAGGAACCTTATTAAATGAAATGTTCCTACCTATTGGTTTAGAGTGGCTGTAAAATTGTGTCATAATTTTTGTATTTAAATCTTTTATGTAGATGAAAAAGCTAAGATGAGATAGAATTGATCATCCACTATTTTATATTTTTAATTGATGTGATTATTTAAAAACTTCTTATTCTCACAGTGTGATTTTCCTCTCTTGATTTAGAAATTTGATTATTGAAAACATGTTATTCTATCATTATGATTTACTGAAAAATATATTTTATATATATTAATTTTGTCAATAATTTTGGTAATTGCAATTTTAAGAAAATAAGTTTAATTAATATATATTTTAGTATTTTTTTTACTTTATTATTTCAGCATTTTCATGTTTTTTAAGTTATTACTTAATGAAATCCTAAAGAAAAATATAAATGTATTTATTATATTAACAATATAAATAAGTTTCAATCATCTAATTGAAAATGTATGAGAATAACTCAACTTTATAAAAAAATGAAATATTTTTATATTTTGTTACTTTATTATCCTCTAATCATTATTCAGGTACTAATTCCAAATCACACCTATAAACCAACACCTCTATCTCTAGAGTATAAACAATGCCTTGAAAGAAATATAGGTTAATGGTTCAATAAAATGTTTAAAGTTAGAATTTTATTAGCCATTTTCATTAACATAAAGAGCACAATGTTATGAGGCATTATTATGCTTGGCGTCTTATAAAACATAATCATCTAAAATCATTGTGTAGTGTATGAGAATGTTACAGTATAAAATGGTATTTTTGCTAAAATAAAAGTAAAAAAATTAAATGAAATCCCTAAATCTATAGATAGTTGAGTAATGCTAAAGCTCAGCCTAATGCAGTTGTCTTTGTCTAGTTTTTCTTCCTATGAATTGACAATAGAAAGAATTTGTAAAACAACTTATCCCCATAGCTATCAGAATATAGTTTCAAATTTTGAGATAATTTTGATAATCTCAATTTTTGGAATACTTGAATAATAAAAAATAAAAATCAATTGTATAACTTTATTTACATAATATTTTACTATTCATAATCCTATATAATTCTAAATTTATTTTCCCCTTAGTACTCCTAACTAATAAAAGCAACATGCTCCTAAATTTTAAATGAAAACACTAAAACAGTGCTTCAAGTCAACTTAGGAATTTATATGTTGTTTTTTTGGTAAGTAGCTATATTAGCACTCAGTGGTTTTGAAAGTCTTTCCCTCCTCAACGCTTAAGTTATTAGATTCATTTATTTCGTGATTGTCTCCTTTTTTTGTTTATATTAACGGTTAATATGATTTAAATTTTTTTTTCTTACCATGTTTAAAACTTAACAAAGACTAATTTGATTTTAGATCATATTAAAAAATTATTTCATAATTTATTTGTAATTAGTTGGATTAATTGAATTAAGTTATAATTTAAAAGGAAACAACTTATAAACATCTAAATCATTAAAATTATTTTATTATGAATTTAATAAGAAACAACTCAAACATCTAAATCATTACAACTGTTTTATAATAACATTATTGTTTGATTATAAGAAATTTTGGATTGTGAGCATCTATTAAACTAAAATTTCTTCGTTCAATATCTTAAGAAAATGCTTATCTTTCCTATCCCTAATGTAATGTTCCCATAGAAAACGTGTTGAAGAAAATTTATGGTCAAACAGGAGAGCCACATTTCACTACATTCGTCGAAAATCATCTGGGGAATGTTTAGGGATCATTGGATTACATGTTCTACAGCGCCACGAAATTGAAGGTGGTACCTTTACTATAGTTGATTGATGAGGAGGAGGCGAAGGACCGTGCATTTCACTCATTAATCATTCTTCCAATCACAACCCAATAGCACCCAAGTTTAGTTACACCTCCGCATCAAAAGCTGCAATGAAAGGAAATCAACATCTCAAGAGTTATGAGCATAACATCAGATAGAGAAATGAAGAACCTTATTAAATGAAATGTTCCTTGTTGTTTCTTGATAGTCGTGGTAAAATTATGTGTTAATTTACATTAATTTTTTCTTTAATAAAAATAAGATAGACAAAAAGAATTGTCCATTTTTTTATTTTTTATTTTTCCTATTGTGTTCTTAGTTAAATGGATATTATCACTAGAAATAAATTATGTATCACTAAAATTAAATTGTATCTTTCTTTAATCCTATATTTTAAAGACAATGATCCTTTTTTTCATACAAAGTGTGCAATGACTCTCCCTAGGTAACATTCCACTCTGCTCATATGTGGGATGGATGTGAAATTGGCTAGAGGGGAGATTTGGTGAGTAGAAGAATTAATTCTTGTTGGTTATGAGAATAATATCTCCATTGTGTGTGTAGTCATTGTCATTGTCATGGTAGTTGTGTGGGATGTGAGATTGGCTAGAGGGGAGATTTGGTTAGTGGAAAAATTTATTCTTGTTCGTTTTGAGCATCTTATCTCCATTGTGTGTTTCGTGATAGACTTAGTTTCATAAACTACAGAAGAAAATATGTTGGAATGATTTCTTTTCTCTAAATCTCCCTGAGAAGAAAGTTTATGTACCCATTCCTAAGTACTCAATTGTAAATAGAGGGAATTGTTTTTAAGAAAATGTGTAAAGTGATGTGAAAAAAATCTATGAATAAACAATATAAGAAGAAAAAGGCACATATATATAAATATACTTAGAAATAATTGAATGTTGTAAATAAATATTAATATATATATTTGTGAAGCAATAAAACAATTAGAATATTATAGGACTCTTAGAGGAGTTATAGTCGAATATTGGGAACCACCTAAATTCGAAAAAAAAAAAACATTACCCATATTTACCATTACAGAGTTTCAAGATACCTTTCATATTGACAAAATGTTCTTTTTCTTATATATAAGGAAACATTTTATGATAATAACAAAAATAAGAAATTCTAATTAGCCACTCCAAGGGCTTGATAAATTGAATTTCATCTCAACATTGAAATTTTTGTTTTCTTGAAGTTATATAATAGAAGATACAATGTACAATATACGAGGGAAGTTATATATGATCTATGCTTAACAGTTCCTTATGGAATGGTGCACTTCGGCCATGACCTTTAACAACATATAGGTGAGGTGTGTAATATATGGCAAAAAAAACAATTTATTTTGCTTATAAAAAAAAACTATATGTTTGTTTTCGAGGGAAAATTTAGCAACCCTTGTGAAAATTCCATGTAAAAATATATAAATACCACAAATTATGGGAGATGCATTCCAAGTTGTAAAAGTATATTAAAGATGAAAGAAGGTATTTTTGCACATTTATTTATGAAACTAATGGATGTAGGAGAAAAAGGAGGTGAAGGGCCAAAAGTTTCATGTGAGGAGGAAAATGAAGGAAAATAATGGAAACTAGGAGAAAAAGGAGGTGAAAGGTCAAACACTACATGTGAGGAGGAAAATAATGGAAAATAGGAGAAAAAGTAGTTGAAAGGTCACACTTTGCATGTGAGGAGGAAAATGAAGGAAAATAATGGAAATTAGGAGCAAAAAGAGATGAAAGGTCAGTGGTTGCATGTGATGATGAAAATTGACAAAAATAATGGAAAATGAAGAAAATAGAGGCCTCGTACATAAAAAGGCTTCTAGGGATCAATTGGAAAGTATTAGTCTTGGAAGCCTTGGTTGAACAAATGATGTGGAAGCCCTATAGCAACTTTGATTGAGCTACTAGTCCTAGAAGCCCTAGTCGGCAAAATGCTCTGGAAACCCTTGGTGGTTTGAGTTACTAGTCTTGGAAGCCTTGGTTGGACAAACACTTTGGAATCCCTATATAGTTTGTGGGTTGAGTTACTAGTTTTGGAAGACCTGGTTGGAGAGATTCTCTAGAAGCCCTGGAAGGCTTGGATGGAGACCAATCTGATGATGGTTTTTTTGGTGATATCTTGTTAGGGTCCTATAATTTTTATAGGATCCTTTCATTACAGCTGATAACTATTATTTTTGGAATGTTGTAAATAATATTCCATGTTGTAAATTATTTCCAAAAACAATCAAACCTTAAGAAAAGTAAAAAAATATGCTCGCAAGTCAAAATGCAGCATTATAAAATAATTAAGCATGTTTAGGTTAAATTAAACACATCATTTAAATGTGATTAAATGAATTTTAATAATGAATTAGTACTATACCTTTGATTTTATTGTAGAGTTGAAAACCAAAATGGATATTTGTCATATGTGGTTAAATAGCTCACATATTCCGTGCTCCCAATCACATTACCTTTTTCATTAGATGGCTCCAGCGTATTTTTAGACGCCCCCTCTTGGTATGATTCTCTTTAACGGTGAGGGGGGCTCGGAAAAATATTTTCCCCATTGCTACATGCCTTCCCCTCATGATTTCAGACCCCCCCGTCTAATACCACAAACAGCTCCGACCCCCCTCCAAAAGAAGTTTCCACCATTCCCGCTGTAATCTGCCTTCCCTCTATTTTCACCCCCCACTTCCACTAAACCTCCATTCCCCTACCTCCTCCAAACATTTAACGTCATTGTAACTACCATACCACTCACTACCTGCGACTTGCACTGTTTTCCCCACTCACCTCCACGTAATTTCTCCACATCACCCTTGTGGAATCCACTTCCTCTCCAAGAACCATGTGCCTCCACATCCTCCCCCACCTCCATGTGACCTCCCACCTCCATGTCATATATTTGTTTCATGGTCAGTTAAATTATGATTTTTCCTATAGAACACAGTAATTTAAAGAATGGATTAGAAACCACTGAGAATGAATTTTACAAAATTTAAAGAGGTTTCTTATGATAAGATCCTTGTTTACAAAAACCTCTCTCATATTTCTAACATCTATTATGGGTTTGGAAATTCGGATGAATCTTTGCAAGCATATTTTCTTGAATTTTGTTGTTTTTAGAGAGTGCTTTCAAATGCAATTTCCGAGTAGGTAGAAATGAATTGTCAAAAATGGAAGAATTTTTTTCTTCCAACATCATCATTTAGAAAAAACTCTCTTGATTTTATAGCACATCTTATGCTTTGGGATATTCAAAGGGATTACAGGATGACATTGTTCAAAATTTCAGGAGGAAAAATCTCAAAGACAATTAGTCACCTGGATGCAACCTCATCAAATAAGAGTCGATATCAAATTCTAATTGCTCTTCCTTGTCACCAACAATCCACAAATATAGTGCCAAGTAGATTCATTAGTTTTTAATGTCCTATATTTCAATTCTATCTACGTAAATAAAACCTGAGATATTTGTAACAAATCTTCATATTTTTTCAAAATATTATAGTTTATAATTTTTATAAATAATTCATCATTTGAAGTAAGGCAATTTGGTTTTTATATCGAGAAAACTATTGTATATTTCTAAAGAATCAACATATTTACCAGTAATACAGAAGCCCTTTCATAGGATTCTTGTGTCAAGTTGTTGGTGAAGTATATCTATTGTCTTATGTGTTTATATTTATCTGTTTATAACATATTTGTTTTCAAATATGAATTATTCAAAAGATAAGTAAAGGTTATAATTTGTTTAAATATAGACAATCCACCCGACTATGAATAATATCAATGTTTTCTTATGATATTTAAATATAGATTTTAGGTAACAACGCTCTATATCTAAAGTGAGTCTTCAATCAATTCTTCTTCTCCATTTCACAAACCTTAAAGAATCCATTTAGTTTGGCTACCATGCCCTGTGACATCTATTTGTAGATACTACAATCAATCTATATTTTATGTAATAGACTCCATAGCCCAATGGTAATCTAGGTATCAAACAACCATTCAAATACAAATCAAACCTTAAACATCAAAGCTAGCCTAATATTCAATCCAACAATGTTAAATATTATAGAGAAAACCCTCTTTGAAGTTGAGAGGGCTAGATCCCATCTTCAAAACTTGGTTTGTGGTTACCTTTAGGATTTCCGTGTATAACCTGAGAAAATTACTGAGTGGTAACATGTTGGCGATCATACTGGGGACGCGCCTAGAAAAGCTTATCAAGTTCTAGATCTAATTAGTGATGGTGTATAGTGATCAACCACTAGAAGGTTGTATCATTCACCCAGTGACTCGACGTTCAAGCATCCATAGCTTCAAAATTTTCAGGGTGACTCCACTATTAAAGAATCCATATTTGTAGAAAATGCATGGCAACTCCACTGCATATTGATCTGGTTTCTTGCTAAGAAACATGACAGGGTATGTGGTAAACCGTAGATATGGTTGACTTTTAAAAGAATTCAGGGATATGTTAACAAATCTGAAAACGAGGAAAATTTTTGTTGAAGGTAAAATTTGTTTCCTTGAGTTAATTGCTGAAATATTTGAGAAGGGTATTGAACTTTTGGATTTTCAGATTGAGCCATATAGTTTCTAAGATCCTAAATAGTTCTTAGAAAATCTTCCTTCTACAGAACAAAAGGAGATTATATTTCCTTTGATTTGCAAATTGATGATAGTTTTGTTTTCGAACATAAGACTGAAACTAAACAATGGGGATTAGGGGTTAACCTTGAGAATACAACTGATCAAATATTACATGCTCAATCGGTCAATAAGGGCATGCAAGGTAAACTAATTAATCATTCCTTTACTGATCCTATAACAAACTACATGGAGGTTCTTTTTAGCTCAAGAGCTCAAACATATTTCCATGATCAGATCCAATAGCAGTTTCCATTACATTCTACAACTTTGATTTTATGGACAAAAATTCAAGTTGTCCTATTGATTGTAATAACGAATAGTCAAGAAACTCACTTGTTTTAGCAGCTACTTGACTGGCTTCATTGGCATCTTTGCATCATTTGATTCAACATAATTTTCAGCAGTATAGGGTAGGTAGCAGTGTGCAAATAAGCTTAGTGCTTTGAGCATTTTTGCAAGCATTCTATCAAGTATCAGTTTATACTAAAACTTTTAGTTTAGTGTATATTTCATATTTCAGTGTGCAGAATGGTTTTGTTTTTAGTTTGAGAGTTTTTCAATAGCAAATATTTTATGGTAGAATAGGTTGTAGGTTTTGGGATCAACCCAATATTTAACCTAATTGTCACTCCCGCACCACTCACTGCTTGCCACTTGGATTGTTTTCCACACTCGTCTCCACATCATTTCTCCACATCACCCTTGTGGACTCCACTTCCTTTCCACCAACCATGTTCCTCCACATCATTCCCCACCTCCATGCCAACCCGTGCCTCCACGTCATATGTTTGTCTCATGGTCAGATAAACTATGTTTTTTCCTATACACCATAGTAATTTAAATATGGTTTAGAAACCACTGATTACAAATTTTTAAAAATCGAAAGATTTTTTTTTCTGTGAACATCCTCATTTACAAAAACTACTCTTAGTTTTCAAACATCTATTATGGTTTGGGAAATTTGGATAAATATTTGCAAGCATATTTTCCTGAACTTTCCTATTTTTAGTCAGTGTCTTAAAATGTGGTTTCCGAGTAGGTGGAAATGAATTTTCAAACACTAAAAGTGGTTTCTCTTGCCAACGTCATCGTTTACAAATCTTAGAGAATCCATTCAGTTTGGCTACCCTACCCTATGAGATCTATCTGTAGATACAACAATCAATCTATATTTTATGTAACATACTCCATAGCCCAGTAGTAATCTAGTTATCAACCAACCATTCAAATACAAATCAAACCTTAAACTTCAAAGCTAGCCTAATATTCACTCCAAAAAAGTTAAATCTTAGAGAGAGAGCCCTCTCTAAGGTTGGAAGGGCTAGATCTCAGCTTCTAAATTTGGTTTGTGGTTACCATTGTGGTTTTCTTCTACAACCTCAGAAAATTATAGAGTGCTAAGATGTCCGACCATGAGGTGGAATCACTGTTTGGTGGGTTGAGGTGGATGGCCTCTAGAAGCCCTAGATGAGTCTTGATTGATGTGTTCTATGAGATCCCACATTCATGCTTTGAGTATGACACAGGAGTGAAAGGTTGAAGAGAGATTTGACTCAGCCATCCTATGGTCGAGTGGAAGGTGGTCATCCCATCTCCAGTTGGTTCATTGCATTCATTAATGAGAAATCCATTCCCTTGGATTTCATGTGTAAAGGTATTGATGTATTTATGGATTTAATGGCTTACATGTTTATTGTATTTTTGTTCTTATTGTGTTGGTTATATTCACATTTTATGACAACAGGTATGTATGGCTCTTAGCATGTTTGTACTCGTATGCCAGGGGATAATTGTCTATGACTTAATGGAGGGTAATGCAGTAAATGGCACGAGTGAACAATGGTTTATAGTGATTCTCAGATAAGTATGAGATCCCTACACTTAATTATGTTACTTACACCTATAGTTTACGTATCGATTCCATTTCCTTAAAGTCACCAAGGAGGTTCAATCTTATCGATAGTGGCGTCTCGTCGCATGTTTACCCCAGTTGGCTGGTTGCTTGGGTAGATATGGGACAAGGGTGTTACAAAGTGGTATCAAAGTGTGGTTGTGCTCTCCTTGGGTAGCTTGTGTCGGTCATGCATCCATGTCAATTACATGTGTATCCCTTACACTTGCATTTCATGTGCTTGTTGCACTTGCTTGATGATTGATTATGGTTGTAGCATGGTTATCATGGAGAATTTGATATTGATTTAGTGAAACAAATATGTCATGAGTAAGTCACTCATTGTATATGGTTATATATTGCTTACATGTTTCTTTTATGTCACATAATTACATCCTTGAAGGTTAAGTTACATGTATCAGTCTTGTAGGTTGATTATGTTGGGTCACTATAATACTAGGGAAAGGGGTTTTTTGTTACTGGTCCATTATTCCATTTCCCCACCTCATTCCTAGGCGAACGATTCAACTTTACAATGAAATATATGATAGAAGTTTTGGGGTCCATCATTTAGAGTTGTGAAATTCAACATTCTAGTAGATGTGTATGCTACTTCATAGCAATTCCCCAACTGTCCTTCATTCACGTTCTGTTGGGAAAATCATAGAGAAAACTTGTTGAAATAAATATTACAGTGTGATGCTGACATCATTTGCCTTCAAGAAGTCCAACATAACCATTTCTCTGATTTTTTCCATCCAGAATTGGCCAAATTAGGATATGAAGGGATGTTTGAGCAAAAGCAGAGAGAAGGCAACATTCCAACTTTTGATGGTTGTGCAACATTGTATAAACTGAATAAATTTGACTTGATAACTTTGTCTTCGATTAATTTGAGAAATAAAGAAAACATTTCCCTGCATGTCATCCTTTCCATAAAAAAAACTAGTGAACGTCTATGCATAACCAATACCCACATCCATGCAAATCCTAAAAACTGTGATGTAAAGCTATCACAGGTCTACTACCTGCTCAAAGTTTTGACAAGTTTGTCCACGATGTTGCTCTTGTACTATGTGGGGACTTCAATTCTTTGTCTGGAACCACACCCCACTCACTTCTTACCAAAGGCTATGCCGATCCCTTACATGAAGAAATTTTGGATTATGATCCATCCATTAAACTCATGTTTTTTCATAGAATACCTTTAGCAAGTGCTTATTTTAACTATTCCCAATGAAATCTTCCCCTATAAGAAGCATTGAAGAAAATTAATCATCCAACAAGGGAGCCGTGTTTGACTATCTTCACTAAGAATAGCCACGGCAAATTTCACGCAACATTAGATACATTTTCTACCATGCCACGAAGATGAAGTTGGTGTCATTATTGTAGTTAATTGGTGAGGACGAGCTGAAGGACCGTGCACTTCCTTCGGTTAGTCATTCTTCCAATCATATCCCAATTGTAGCCGAGTTTAAATGTATCTCCACATTGAAACCAACACCATGAGGAAATATGCAATTGAAGAGTTATGGCCAAAGCCGCCGATACCCATAGGAAACTAAGGAACCTTATAAAATGAAATGTCCCTAGCTATTGGTTTATAGTGGCTATAAAATTGTGTAGTAATTTCTGTTTTTATATCTTTTATATAGACGAAAAAGCTAAGATGAGATAAAATCAATCATCCATTAATTTAGATTTTAATTCATGTGATTATTTAAAAACTTGTTGTTCTTACAATGTGATTTTCCTCTCTTGATTTAGAAATTTGATTATTGAAAACATGTTATTCTATCATTATGATTTAATAAA
>APFE030219835.1:18424-37498 GCA_000404065.3 Pinus taeda
TTATAATTAATGAAATCTTAAAAAAAATAAAAATGCATTTATTATATTAACAATATAAATAAGTTTAAATTATATAATTGAAAATGTATGAGAATAAGTCAACTTTATAAAAAAATGAAATATTTTTATATTTCGTTACTTTATCATCCTCTAATCATTCTTTAGGTACCAATTCCAAATCACACCTGTAAACCAACACCTCTATCCCTAGAGTAAAAACAATGCCTTCAAAGAAATATAGGTTAATGGTTCAATAAAATGTTTAAAGTTAGAATTTTATTAGCCATTTTAATTAACATAAAGAGCACAATATTATGAGGCACTCTTATGCCTGACATCTTATAAAACATAATCATTTAAAATCATTGTGCAGTGTATGAGAATGTTACAGTACAAAATGGCATTTTTGCTAAAATAAAAGTAAAAAAAACAAATGAAATCCCTAAATCTATAGAGAGTTGAGAAATGCTAAAGCTCAGAGTAATGCAGTTGTCTTTGTCTAGTTTTCTTCCTGTGAATTGACAGCAGAAAGAATTTGTAAAACAACTTGTCCCCTTATCTGTCATAATACAGTTTCAAATTTTGAAATAATTTTGATAATCTCAAATTTTGGAATACTTGAATAATAAAAAATAAAAATCTATTGTATAACTTTATCTACATAATATTTTACTATTCATAATCCTATATAATTCTAAATTTATTTTTCCCCTTAGTACTCCTAACTGATAAAAGCAACATGCTCCTAGATTTTAAATGAAAAGACTAAAACATTGCTCCTAAATTTTAAACGAAAACACAAAAATAATGCTTCAAGTCAACTTAGGAATTTATATGTTTTTTTTTCTGGTAAGTAACTATATTAGCACTCAGTGGTTTTGAGAGTATTTCTCTCCTTGACGTTTAAGTTATTAGAATAATTTATTTCATGATTGTCTCCTTTTTTTTGTTTATATTAACGTTTAATATGATTTTAATTTTTTTTACCATGTTTAAAACATAACAAAGATTAATTAATCATATTAAGAAATTATTTGTTAATTTTTTTGTAAGTAGTTGGATTAACTGAATTAAGTTATAATTTAATAAGAAACAACTTATAAACATCTAAATCATTAAAATTATTTTATAATGAATTTAATAAGAAACAACTCAAACATCTAAATCATTACAATTATTTTATGATAACATTATTGTTTGATTATAGGAATTTTTGGATCGTGAGCATCTATTAAACTATAGTTTCCTCATTCAATATCTTAAGAAAATGCTTATCTTTCCTATCCCTGATGTAATGCTCCCATAGAAGACGTGTTGAAAAAAATTGATGGTCAAACATGAGAGCCACATTTCACTACATTTGTTGGAAATCGTGGGGGGAATGTTTAGGGATGGTTGGATTACATGTTCTACAGTGCCACAAAATTGAAGGTAGCGCCTTTACTATGGTTGAATGATGAGGAGGAGGTGAAGGACCGTGCATTTCATTCGTTAATCATTCTTCCAATCACGTCCCAATTGCACCCAAGTTTAGTTACACCTCCGCATCAAAACCTAAAATGAAAGGAAATCAACATCTCAAGAGTTATGAGCATAACATAAGATAGAAAAATGAAGAACCTTATTAAATGAAATGTTCCTTATTGTTTCTTGATAGTCACGATAAAATCATTTCGAAATTTACATTAATTTTTTCTCTAATAAAAATAAGATAGGCAAAAAGAATTGTGCATTTTTTTCTTTTTCCTTTTTCCTATTATTTTCTTAGTCAAATGGATATTATCACTAGAAATAAATTATGTATCACTAAAATTAAATTGTATCTTTCTACAATTAAGTGAACTTTCTTTAATCCTATTTTTTCAAGACGATGATTCTGTTTTTCTTAGAAAACATGCAATAACCCTCCCTGGGTAACATTCCACTCGACTCATTTGTGGGATGTGAAATTAGCTAGAGGGGAGATTTGGTGAGTATAAGAATTAATTCTTGTTGGTTATGAGAATATTATCACCATTGTGTGTGTAGTCATTGTCATTGTCATGGTAGTTGTGTGGGATGTGAGATTGGCTAGATGGGAGATTTGGTTAGTGGAAAAATTATTCTCGTTCATTTTGAGCATCTTATCTCCATTGTGTGTTTCATGATAGACTTAGTTTCATAAACTACATAAGTAAATATGTTGGAATGATTTATTTCTCTAAATCTCCCTGAGAAGAAAGTTTATGTGCCCATTCCTAAGTACTCAATTGTAAATAGAGATTTTGTTTTTTTAAGAAAATGTGTAAAGTGATGTGAAAACAAACTATGAATAAATAATATAAGAAGAACAAGGCACATATATATAAATTTACCTAGAAATATTTGAATGTTGTAAATAAATATTAATATATACATTTGTGATACAATAAACAAAGTAGAATATTGTAAGACTCTTACAGGGTTTCAAGATACCTTCCATATTGACAAAATGTTCTTTTTCTTGTATATAAGGTAACATTTTATGATAATAACAAAATTAAGAAATTCTAATCAGCCACTCCAGGGGCTTGATAAACTGAATTTCATCTCAACATTGAGAAATTGTTGTTTTCTTGAAGTTACATAATAGAAGATACAATATACAATATAACAGGGAAGTTATATATGATGTAGGATTGACAGTTTCTTATGGAATGGTGCACTTCAGCCATGACCTTTAACAACATATAGGTTAGGTGTGTAATATATGGCAAACAAAACCATTTATTTTCCTTACAAAAAAAAAACTATACATTTTTTTTCAAGGGAAAATTTAGCAACCCTTGTGAAAATTCCATGTAAAAATATATAAATACCACGGGACATGCATTCCAAGTTGTAAAAATATATTGAAGAGGAAAAAAGGCATTTTGGCACATTTATTTATGAAATTAATGGAAAGTAGGAGAAAAAGGAGGTGGAAGGTCAAAAGGTACATATGAGGAGGAAAATGAAGGAAAATAATGGAAATTAGTAGGAAAAGAAGGTGAAAGGTCACACGTTGCATGTGAGGAGGAAAATAATGGAAAATAGGAGAAAAAGTAGCTGAAAGGTTATAGTTTGCATGTGAGGAGGAAAATGAAGGAAAATAATGGAAATTATGAGCAAAAAGAGATGAAAGGTCACATGTTGCATGTGAGGCCAAAAATTGATGAAAATAATGGAAAATGAAGAAAATACAGGCCTTGTACATAAAAAGGCTTCTAAGAATCAGTTGGAAAGTATCACCGAAGCTAGCTACTTAGAAGGTAGGGCCCAAAAAAAGCAGCTAAAGGTAAGGCCCAGAAGACGTTGATTGGCATTCGGTCATGAAGAACATGTCAAAAAAAAACCCTCTTTTCCTAGGAACGGTGGATGAGAGAGACAACAAACCCTTTCGATACACTACCCGACCAGAACCATTTTTTTAGGCTAGGCTTAGTGTGTCTGCTGGTTAGATTGCCTTGGTAGTTTTGGATCTCTCTCATACTCTTGGAAACTTAGAGTTTTCTTAGAGCACTCTTGGAGGGTGTGGCATACTTGGATCGATTGGCATGGACGATTTCTCGGATCGAAAGTGGATTGCCTAGCCTCGTAATTTTCTGGATAACCACGGTGATTGTCGACTTACTTTCATTGCTTTGAGTTTTTTGGTTCTCATGTTTCCTTAGCTTGGGTTGAGTTATTAGTTCTTGAAGCCTTGGTTGAACAACCGATGTGGAAGCCCTGTAACAACTTCGATTGAGTTGCTAGTCCTAGAAGCCCTGGTTCGAAAAAAGCTCTGGAAGCCCTTGGTGGCTTGAGTCACTAGTCCTGGAAGTGTTGGTTGGACAAAAACTTTGGAATCCCTATATAAGTTGTGGGTTGAGTTACTAGTTTTGGAAGATTTGGTTGGAGAGATTCTCTCGAAGCCGTGGAAGGGTTGGATGGAGACCAATCTGATGATGGTTTTTTTGGTGATGTCCTGTTAGGGTCCTATGATTTTTATAGGATCATTTGATTATAATTGATAGTTATTATGTTTGAAATGTTGTAAATAATATTCC
This sequence comes from Pinus taeda, assembly GCA_000404065.3. Lineage (NCBI taxonomy): Eukaryota > Viridiplantae > Streptophyta > Pinopsida > Pinales > Pinaceae > Pinus > Pinus taeda. The sequence continues at coordinate 22,471 of APFE030219835.1, forward strand.
ATGTTGTAAATTATTTCCAAAAAGATCCAAAACCTTAAGAAAAATAAAAAAATATGCTTGCACTTCAAAATGCAGCATTATAGGATAATTAAGCATGTTTAGGTTAAATTAACCACATCATTTAAATGTGATTAAATGAATTTTAATAAGGAACTAGTACTATACCTTTGATTTTAGTGTAGAGTTGAAAACTACAAATGGAGATTTGTCGTATGTGGTTAAATAGCTCACATATTTCCCGCTCCTAATCATATTACCTTTTTCATCAGATGGCTCCAACGTATTTTCAGACCCCCCCTGCTACTATGATTCTCTTTAATGGTGAGGGGGGGTCCGAGAAATATTTTCCCCACTACTATGTGCCTTTCCCTCATGATTTTAGACCCCCCCGTCTTAAGAACACAAAAAGCTCTCAACCCCCTCCGAAAGCGGTTTCCACCATTCCTGCCGTAACCTACCTTCCCTCTAATGTCACCCCCCACTTCCACTAAACCTTCATTCCCCTTCCTCCTACAAACATTTAACCTCGCTGTCACTCCCACACCACTCACTACCTGCCACTTGGACTATTTTCTCACTCAGCTCCGCATCATTTCTCCACATCACCCTTGTGGAATCCATTTCCTCTGCACCAACCATGTGCCTCCACATCCTCCGCCACCTCCACGTGACCTCCCACCTTCATGTCATATGTTTGTTTCATGGTCAGTTAAATTATGATTTTTCCTATCAATCACAGTAATTTAAAGAATGGATTAGAAATCGCTGAGAATGATTTTTGAGAAAATTAAAGAGGTTTCTTATGATAAGATCCTATTTTGCAAAAACCTCTCTCTTATTTCTAGCATCTATTATGGTTTCTGAAATTCGGATGAATCTTTGCAAGCATATTTTCCTGAATTTTCTTGTTTTTAGCGAGTGTTTTGAAATCCGGTTTCCGAGAAGGTGGAAATGAATTTTCAGAAACATAAAGAAGTTTTTCTTCCAACATCATCATTTAGAAAAACCTCTCTTGGTTTTATAACATATATTATCCTTTAGGATATTCAAATGGATTACACGAATCCATTGTTCAAAATTTTGGGAGGAAAAAGCTTAAAGACATTTAGTCACTTGGATGTCACCTCATCAAATAAGAGTTGATATCAAATTCTAATTGCTCTTCTTTGTCACCAACAATCCACAAAGATAGTGCCAAGTAGATTCATTAGTTTTGAGTGTCCTATATCTCAATTCTATCTTCGTAAATAAGGCTTGAGATATTTGTAACAAATCTTGATATTTTTTTAAAATATTATAGCTTAGAATTATTATAAATAATTCATCATTTGAAGTAAGGGAATTTGGTTTTTATACCAAGAAAGCTATTGTATATTTCTAAAGTATCAACATATCTACCAGTAATACAGAAGGTCTTTCACGGGATTCTTATGTCAAGTTGTTGGTGAAGTGTATTTATCGTCTTATGTATTTATATTTCTCTGTTTATAACATATTTGTTTTCAAATATGAATTATTCAAAACATAAGTCAAGGGAATAATTTGGTTAAATATAGACTATCCACCCGGCTATGAATAATTTCGATGTTTTCTTCTGATCTCTAAATATAGATTTCAGGCAATAATGCTCTATATCTCAAAGAATGCTCTATATCTAAAATAATCTATTCTTCTTCTCCATTTCACAAACCTTAATGAATCCATTCGGTTTGGCTACCCTGCATTGCGAGATCTATCTATAGATACTAGAATCAATCTATATTTTATGTAATAGACTCCATAGCCCAATGATAATCTAGTTATCAACCAACCATTCAAATACAAATCAAACCTTAAACATCATAGATAGCCTAATATTCAATCCAACAAAGTTAAATGTATAGAGAGAAAACTCTCTGAAGTTGAGAAGGCTAGATCCCAGCATTGAAAGTTGGTTTGTGGTTACCTTTAGGATTCCCTTGTGCAACCTGAGAAAATTACCGAGTGTTAACATTTTGGCGATCATACTGGGGATGCACCTAGTTATCAAGTTCTAGATTTAATTACTAATGGTGGATAGTGATCAGACACTAGAAGGTTGTATCATTCACCTGACAACTCCACGTTCAATCATCTAGAGCTTCAAAATTTTCAGGGTGACTCCACTATTAAAGAATCCATATTTGCAGAAAAAACATGGCAACTCCACTGCATATTGATCAGGTTTCTTGCTAAGAAATATGACAGGGTATGTGGTAAACGCTAGATATGGTTGTGTTTTAAAAGAATTCAGGGATATGTTAACAAATCTAAAAACGAGGAAAATTCTTGTCGAAGGTAAAATTTGTTTTCTTGAGTTAATTGCTGAAATATTTGAGAAGGGTATTGAACTTTTGGATTTTTGGATTGAGCCATATAGTTTCCAAGATCCTAAACAGTTCTTATAAAATATTCATTGTACATAACAAAAGGAGATGATATTTCATTTTGATTTGCAGATTGATGAGAGTTTTGTTTTCGAACATAAGACTAAAAATGAATAGTGGGGATCAGGGGTTAACCTCGAGAATACAACTTATGATATTACATGCTCAATCAGAAAATAAGGGCATGCAAGGTAAACTAATTAATCATGCCTTTATTGATCCTGTAACAAACTACATGGAGGTTCTTTTTAGCTCAAGAGGTCAAACATATTTCCATAATCAGATCCAACAATAATTTCCATTACATTCCACAACTTTGATTTTCTGGACAAAAAATCAAGTTGCCCTTTTGATTTTACTAACGAATGGTCAAGCAGCTCACTTGTTTTAGTAGCTACTTGACTGGCATCATTGGCGTCTTTGCATTATTTGATTCAACATAATTTTCAGCAGTATAGGGTAGGTAGCAATGTGCAAATAAGCTTAGTGCTTTGAGCATTTTTTCTGCATTCTATCCAATTTCATTTTGCAGTAAAACTTTTAGTTTAGTGTATATTTCATATTTCAGTGTGCAAAATGGTTTTGATTTCAGTTTGAGAGTTTTCCAGTAACAAATATTTTATGGTAGAATAGGTTGCAAGTTTTGGGATCAACCCAATATTTAACCTCATTGCCACTCCCGCATCACTCACTGCTTGCCACTTGGATTGTTTTCCGCACTCATCTCCACATCATTTCTCCACATCACCCTTGCAAACTCCACTTCCTTTCCACCAACAATTTTCCTCCACATCATCCCCCACCTCCATGCCACCTCATGCCTCCACGTCATATGTTTGTTTCATGGTCAGTTAAACTATGTTTTTTCCTATACACCATAGTAATTTAAAACATGGTTTACAAACCACTGATTACAAATTTTCAAAAATCGAAAGATTTTTTCTGTGAACATCCACATTTACAAATACCTCTCCTAGTTTTCAAACATCTATTATGGTTTGGGAAATTTGGATGAATATTTACAAGCATATTTTCCCAAACTTTCCTATTTTTAGTGAGTTTCTTAAAATGTGGCTTCCGAGAGCCCTCTCTAAAGTTGGAAGGGCTAGATATTAGCTTCGAAATTTGGTTTGTGGTTACCTTTGTGATTATCTTTTGCAACCTCAGAAAATTACAGAGTGCTAACATGTCTGACCATGAGGTGGAATCACTGTTTGATGGGTTGAGATGGATGGCCTCTCGAAGCCCTGGATGTGTCTTGATTAATGTGTTGTATGAGATCCCACATTCATGCTTTGAGTATGGCATGGTAGTGAAAGGTTGAAGAGATATTTGACTCAACCATCCTATGGTCAGGTGGAACATGGTAGTCCCATCTCCAGTTGGTTCATTGCATTCATTAAAGAGAAATCCATTTCGTTGATTTTCATGTGTAAAGGTATTGATATATTTATGGATTTAATGGCTTACATGTTTATTGTATATTGGTTCTTATTATGTTGGTTATATGCACATTTTATGACAACACGTATGTATGGCTCTTAGCATGTTTTTACTTGTATGATAATGGATAATGTGTCTGTGACTTAGTGGAGGGTAATGCAGTAAATGGCATGAGCGAGCAATGGTTCATAGTGATTTTTAGATACTTATGAGATCCCTACACTTAGTTATGTTACTTACACCTGTAGACTACATATAGATTCCATTTACTTAAGGTCACCAAGGAGGTTGAATCTTTTCCATCGTAGCGTCTTGTCGCATGTTTACCCCAGCTGGCTGCCTGCTTGGGTAGATATGGGAGGAGGGTGTTACAAAGTGGTATCAAAGTGTGGTTGTTCTCCCCTTGGGTAGTGTGTGTCGGTCACACATGCATTTCAATCACATGTGTATCTCTTACACTTGCATTTCATGTGCTTCTTGCACTTGCTTGATGATTGATTATGGCTGTATTATGGTTATCATGGAGAATTTGATATTGATTTAGTGGAATGAATGTGTCATGAGTAAGTTAGTCATTGTATATGGTTATATATTGCTTACATGTTGATTTTATGTCACATAATTACATCCTTGAAGGTTAAGTTACATGTGTCAGTCTTGTAGGCGGATTACAGGAATTGATCACCTATGCTCGACTACCTGCATTTATGAGTATGTATACCTCATTATGCATTACTTCCACATGTTGATGGTTGCATGTGGAAATGCGTATAGTGGAGTAATGGTTGTTTTCATGCATGATGTCGTCGTTTGTGTATTTGGTATCATCATGCATTGATAACTAGATTCTAGCTAGAATGATGAGTATATGGCTTGGTACTCAAGTGTTATATGTAGATATGTAGTTTTTATGCATGTATGGTCTTGGTTATAGTTATGCATGAATAGTAGGTCATGTATTCCTTGTGAAGTCATTGTATGCAATTTAGGTCATCATGATGTTATTGGTTTTTAAGATGCTAATGTGTTGGCTGAGATAGAACAAGAGATGTAGATCATCATAATGAGGATGCAACACTAGACATTGGGTGTTTGGCATGTAGCTATGTTAGTTAATGGATTGTGATATACATTAGGGTTATATAAATTAGGTTTATGAACATGTATTTTATGTTATGGTCTCATTCATGATAGATGTTAGATGATTAGTGTGGTTATATGCACGTGTCGGATAGCCATAAATGACAACTATTGTTGACTTGATGATTAGGGTTATTTCATTGAGATATTGATGTTGTAATTTGGATTGGCCATATGAGTGATGGTTATTTTCGTTTCATTGAAGATCTTAATGTTATATATATTATGTTAACCTAGCTTGACCTGTGCAGATGATTATGGTTGCGATATTCAGGTATGAGTTGATTTATTGTGTTACACTGTGTGGTACTAATTTAGACCACTCGTACGTATGTGATTGTTATGAATGGATGACCAATGCTTATAAACTTATAATGTGATCATGTTATTTAGTTATTGCTATGGATATCATGATTTATGTTTGAGTTGATAAGTTGTTGAGTTGTATCGTGCTAACCTATATTGATTGTGTAGACAAGATAGCCTCCCATGAGGTACACTAAGGTATGAGGTTTCTTATGTAGTGTAATTGGTGCTTCATTATTGATTATGTTGTTTATTGATGTTTAATGTTGGTTCTTATTATGTCATCTAGTTAATTTAGTTAACATGGTATGTTTTCAAGTGGTTGAATGATTGATGAATTGCTTAATATGAGTATGTGTTCAAATGATTTTGTTTTAAGATGACTGTACGAACATATATATGTTGAGACAGTTGGTATGTACTTTGGTGTATTAGCCGATAGTTGTAGAAGTAGAATTATGTCTAATGACTATGGATAATGGCATGATTGTTTGTGAAAGTTGATTGAAAATTGATAGTTATGATTGTCATGATATTTGGAACATGTGTTTGACATGTGTGAGAAGTTGCAGGAAACATGCTTGGTATTAGGGTGATGCGGTAATAATTTATGTGTTTATATAGCTAACAATTGGGTGATGTGACAGTATATAGTAAGAATCAGTTGCAATAGGGTAGAGGTAAAAGAAAAGAATTGGGTAAGAATTCCTTTGGCTATGTTTCCAAACCATAATTCCTAATGAACGGATGCTTTACATATAAGGAGTCGTATTAACCTTGATTTTGTTTGACACTATGTGGGTACCTGCTAGATTCATGAACATGTAATTGATAGGTATATTAGCTAGTCTCTAGTTACAGATGGATTTCTCAAGATAATTGGAGTCCCTTGAGAGATGGCATGGATGTGTTCAGTCACAAGGTAACATACTTGGCACAACAAGATGAAGAATCTGGTGTATTTTTATGTTTATGGTTGCACTAAAAGTTATGTGTTAATGGTAGTATGATGCAGGGGATTGCATAGAAAAGAAAATTTCCATGAAATCTTGAAGAAGGTTCAATTTGAGATTTCCTTAGGAACCAAGGGGATTGAGTCATGGTGTTTATTTTTAGTCTTGTGAATTTTTTCTTTTATTGTTTTATCGTGATTTATTTGCAATTTTGTTTTATCTAGTGGATGATCATGTCACTTTTTTCAAAGTCATGTTGTTATTGGATTTTCTTCTTGTTTGTTTCTTGTCTTGCCTTTTATGTTTTGAGCCTTGGGAATTGTTTGGGAAAAGAGGAAAATTAATGGAGCTCGAGGAGAGATGTGTTTTACCCAAAAGGTAATGTAAGATTTAGATGAAGCTGGGTGCATGAGTAAGCACAACCGAAGGTAAGATTATGACAGTTGATTGGACTGGCTGGGTCCATTATGGTAAATGGATGGTAGCAGTATATTCATGATAAAGGTAATAGGGAAAGGTAATGTAAATGGATTTCATACGTTATTATTTATAGGGGTGACTTCATCCTTAAAGTTCATAATATGATGTGTTATACTTGTTTCTTATGAAATCCAAGTTCTACTTGACTTTTTTCATCATATTACTATCCTCAATAATGGTTAATGTATGACCTAGGAATAACATAAAAACATCAATGGGCCACATCACTGAAGAATGATAAATACACATTATTGAAATATAGTACTAATAAAATATATTAAGAGAGGAAAAAACACATCATCTCCTTGCTAGCAGAAAACATATAAAAGTTAGGATAGTTAGAACATAATCTAATACTGAACATCCCATTAGGGATCATAAAGCACAAGGAATCCTTTGTTTATAAGGAAGAATGTACTAATTTTATTGTGAGATCTAATGAACCAACTTGACTCCAATGGATAATATTATTGTGGAATATTTCTTTGTTATCTGAACTAACTTCTAGGATAATAAAAAATATTAAAAATTTAAGTCAATAATTGTTTGAATGAAAATTATGAAAATTTGACAAACATAAAATACTTCACTGAATTGGCCCATCACATGAATCCTGTAACGCAATTCCTTTAGTAATCCACACCGTATACTTCAAATTATGAAGGATTTATACAAAAACTATTACAAAATAGCCTAAAATGATTTAGTAATTATTCAAGGAAAAAGGAACATCTTCATGCAAGAAGATAGAGACAAATATGTAGTTGATGCAAGTTGTCCCTCTTTTATTGTTTTTTTTGTTGGCTCTTCTTTGATATTACACTACTTTTACTCTTTTGTTGTTTGTGTTCCACGTTGACCGTTCTTTTACTTTTCCTTTTGGCTGATACTCTTTCATCTGATACTCTTTGACTTATTTGATCTGCTACTTTTCTTTCACTGTTGTGTATCCACTATTCACCTTGCATTTTCATACTAAATCATTTAACTTTTCCCAAGTTTCTATATTTGGTAATATAATATTTACCATTCTTCTGTGTATTTTGAAAAGGTGGGTTTCTTTATAAAAAGATGTTTTTCCTAATGTTGGAAGTAAAAGAGGTCCTCAAAAGACTGGTATAGAAACTTTCCTATAGGCATCCCTCTCATAGAGGAACTATTGGCTTGCTCCTTTGCCACTTCTCTAATTCTCTTGTTATAGTCTTCATGTGGAATTAACCTACAATTTATTACTAATGGATTAGGTAGAACTTTTTTCCTCAAAGCATGAAATTTTACCATGAACTTGCCTATAGCTAGCTGCATGGTTTGGAATTTTTCCTCAAGATGCATCATCAAGTTCCTCTTGGTGATTACCTTTTTTGCTTCTAGTATAGTGTCAGTTCTATCTGCTGCCCCAAGCTCCTGCAATTCATATTTATTCTTTGAGTTAAGGAATTGGATTATTCTTGAGGCTTCTTCTCACATATTTCCAAGTTCAGCATTGACCCTCACCAACCTCTTTAACTTAATCATTTTCTTCAAAGATAACTTGTATTGATGGCGAAATATCACTGATAGAGTCAATGATATTGGCCCATATCTACTCTTTTGCTTGTGTAAGTGGCTTCTTCAATGTTAATTTCTTTTCCTAAGTTCTTTATCCTCTCAGTCAACCTGTTTGACTTTTGTACGTCATTTTTATGCATGATTTGAGCCAGCTTCTTCTCATCCTCTAGAATTTTCATCTATACTTTGAGTCTATTTATTTCAGTGGTCTGAATGGACATGTCCTCCATGGCTTTGACCAGTTTACTTGCTTCATCGCTTGGATGAGCTGTTGCTGTTGTTGAACCTATTGTTGATGTAGTTGCTTATGCAGTTGGAAGTGTTGTAGCTACTAGAGCTATTGGGGCCAATGAAGCTACCAAAGTGGAAGGAACTATTGTACTGACCGTAGGGATAGAAATGGAAATATCTGTCTCAATGATGGCCTGTTTCAATTGTATTAAATTGTCCAATTCATTCTCCATTTCTTTCAATTGTGTAATTAGTTGAAGAATGAGATCCATCCTTTCATCCTGTTGGATTTGGATTTCTAGGACCTCCTTGGTGTGTGGATGTTCAGAAGGAGGAAACTTCATTTATTTCTTCAAAGCATCAATGTCTTCATTTTTATTCTTTACGAGCTCTTCTGCTACCTTGGTGTCATTTGGACTATATCCAATCTCAATCACCAAGTGCTCCAATGACTTGATTTCGTTATCATTGGCCTGTGAGGATGTCTTTTATAGCTTAAATTGTGTTGTGATGTTGTTTAGAGAACTTTGAAGTTTCTGCATAGTTATTGCCATATTAGTCATTTTCAAGTAAATCATTTAACATGTCTACTTATGAAATTCAATTTGATCAATAGGGTGAACATCCCTAGCCAAAAATTCCAACTCTGTCTTCCTATAATCTGCTGATGTTTTAGGCTTCTAGAATTTGGGCTACAAAAAGGTCATTTGCATTTTACTAGTTTTAATGTCAAAAGTTGACGTCAACCTCTTTGGATTTCTAAGAGTCGGTTTGAAGTACTAAGCATATTTTTCAGCCTTCAATGCCTCATTCCTCAACATGATTTCTTTGTACTTCTCTTTTATATCCTTCTCTTTATCCACTGGTCTGCTAGATGATGTGACTTCAATACTAAGTTGTTTTTCAATAATCTGTATATTTGAGGTGGAAGGTTGATGAGTTTCCTCTGAAACTGCTAGAGCTCTATTGTTTTTAACCATTGTGTCAGTATCAATGATTTCAACTATCTCAATGGTCTCTTCTTGCTCATTTACAGGATTAATCTTGGGCTTCTTCCTGTACATGATTTCAAACCTATCATCTATAGTATCCATTTTAGAGCTAAAACATTCTTCCCTAGTTCTTTTTACATTTCTATCCTGGATGGATGGAATTTGTAGAATGGGACTAATACCAGTTTGCTCCTGTAGGGTTGGAATTTGCAGAAAGGAACTAGTATCTATCTGCTTTTCAACATCTATTAAGGTATTTTCCAACCACTATGACTGGTTGGCATATTTTTCAATGTCTTGCTTCGACTCATGAATAAAAGGGCTTAATTTGAATTTGAACATTAATTTGTTTATAAATCCATTAGGCTCATATTGCCACTCGAAACTGCTACTGAAATTCACTTGCTGTAAAATTTTCTCAGCTTCTTCTCCAACTTCCCTATTATTACAAATAATAAGGCCGAGTAGTTTTTTATCTTGAACTATGTTTTCTTCCTAGATGACATAAAATTGAGATCATATGTGTTTATGATTTGCTTGAAATATTCTAATCCAACTCTTCTCATGGGGAGATATCTAGGCAGTGTGTAGGGAGTGAGATGGCTTCCATATATCTTGGTTTCAATGTGGTCTTGGTATAGATACTAGTCTCCTACTCCACTGTTTTTAGACAACTGCAAAACTCTTTTTATCTCATCACTAATCCTGGCTTGATATCTACTGATTAGCATATTTACAACCAGATGAACAAAGGAATCAATGAACTCCTTATAACTAAAAAAAGTGGAATATTTTTGGATCAATGGTGTCCTAAAGATGACAGCTCTTGGTTGGTCCTTAGTGTCCAGCATTTGGATGCTGACCGTAAACTTATCTGATTGGAAATATAGGAACATGTGGAACAATATTGAAGAGTATTTGAATACTCTTTCATTTGGCAGTCTGATCAGTTGATCATGGATTTTGTCTACCAAGAACTGGGAAAAATTGAAAATTGAAGCTGGAGGCTTGCCTGGGCAAAAGATAGAGAGGAAGGGAAGTGCAAGTTCATCTACAAACTCATTAGTAGTATACCCAAGGATATAAGATAACATGGTTACAATTTGTCTTTCCCTCTGACAAAAATCGTGGTAGAGTATGGAGGACTATCTATAGGAGTATGATACTCTTCTTGAGAATGTCTATCTTTGTGTAAAGTTCAAGTAGGTTTTCAATGGAAAATTAGGTTTCATTTCATCTTGGCTGGACCTGTAGCATTTGATTTTCTAACTCTGAAGTAATGATGAATACAATCTGTTGGTCAGGACAGACTGTGGCTCTTTGACTTGGGATATAGCAAGCTTGGCATAAATGGATGATTTTTGGGAATATGTATACATGTGGGAACAAGTATTTGGGAAAATTTATTCCCATAAGTGAATGGCATCATTATTGTTAAGGAATTTATGTTTACTCCATTAGTGTAGTTTTAATAGATGGCTAGAAGTGGATGTGTCTTTAATTTGGAAATATATGTCGGCCAATGGAAGGTGGTCAATGTCCAGGTGAGGGGTTTGCAGTGGTTTCTCATTTAGAATGCTCTGGGAAGCCATAATTTTGTTTACTTCTATTTTAAATATTATTTCTCTCGCTTTAGGAATAGGGTTAAAATCTATGGTATAGTGGGAAGGGTGAATATAGTCTACAGGAAAGGAACCGTTCGGATGCAAAATGGGTTTCTTTAGTTTGGCAAGTTTGTTTATTTCTTTGTTTTTTTTTCATTTTTTAATTTAGTTAATTTACCTTATATAAAAATCGTACAGAGCTTAATGACAAGGTCATTCTTGTTCTTTCAAGAATACTTGGAAAAATGATGATTACGTGTGCAGACAAGGTTCTGTGGTAGCAGTAGAGTTTCTGAAGATTGAATTGTGTGTGCTACTTCAATTTGGAGTCGGTAGGGTCCTGAGGTTGCAAATGGCTAGAAAATGGTTGAATAGAGTTCACGGGCATTAGAACTATGGGACGAAGGTGTTTGCAATGAAAATCAATGAAAAGAGTGAAAGGGGGGCTTTTTTTCTTTTTAACCAACAATGGTTAAATTTGGGTGTGAGATTAATAAATGAATAGTGGGTGGTATCTTTTTAGAGCACGTGATACAATGTGGTGCTACCATGTAGCAAAAAGTTAATTGGCCAAAACCGTGAATCTCACATTGGCATTTTAATTGTCGAACGATGAGAGTGCACGATATGGATATTGGCCATCAGATCTGGGAGTGTTTGGTCGGAAGGCTATCACATGGCGGAGTTGTCAGGGAAAATTTGGGAGGTGGTTGGAGGGTCGGTGAATTATAACGTGTGGGGTTAAATACATAAATTGTGACTATAGGTTAGGAAATAACTTAGGATAAAGGGATTTTAGTGGGTTTTTAAGGAAAAAAGGGAACTAATGGGGGGGTGTGGGGGTATTATTTGTGATGGAAATGGTTTTCACACTAGGGAAAAGAAGTTTTGGGAAGGGGAAATGGGATGAAATAAGGCAGAATGTGAAATGAAGGGGAGGGGATATTTTTACAAGGGGAAATTAAAGGAAATGGTGCTTAGAAATGAAGAAGGGGAGGAAGCATTAAGGAAAGAAATGTAATGACATGATAATGAAAAAGGGGAAAATTAATAAATGGTTTAGTGAAATGAGGGGAAATTAGTGAATAAGCTTTATTGAATGTCCTTTGTCTTTGATAATTCCTCCTGCACATAAAACATTGGATTGAGCATGATGAAGGTGCTTTTGAGCTGGGTGCATTTGAGCTTGCTGACCCTTCATTTCTTTGCCTTTGAAAAGAAAACTATCTAATTCTAACCTTATAACTTCCAATGGCTCAGACTAAACTAATGAGCTCATTATTATTCTCAACTTAACTACTGATATGACAAGATTAAACAGTTTGGCTAGATCTTTATTCTCTATCTATCAACAGGAAATTTAAACCATGAATGAATCAAGATAAAACTATTTGACCATCATGGATTGTGGCATTTTTTCACGAGTTGCACACAATATTATTTTGCAAAGTAAAGTGAAAAGGAGCGGCATTTTGATTTGCACACATTCATGATTTATTCTTATCTCTTTTTGGGGTTCATGTTTTATATATTTTTGATATTTTTCTTTCTTTTGGTCCTTTGATTATTCTTTTAGGACTTCACCCTCTTTACATTTTCTATTTTTGATATGGGAAAACATTTTGCGGAATGCAAAAGTATTTACAATATTACAAGACTAATCATAGTCAATTAAAAATTATGAATCCTATTATTATAGGACCCTAACAACACCTAATAGATAGTGAGATTAATATCTCAAAATCCCCTCCTAATCTCCACTATTACAAGTAGAGGCACTTACAATGTGTAATTTCTCTATTTGAAATTCAAATATATCTTTTCCCAATGGCTTTGTGAAAATATATGCAAGTTAATCTTTGGAACCATAAGAATAAAGTAATATGTCTCCATCATTGACAAGCTCACGAATGAAATGAAATTGTGTGTCAATGTGCTTCCTATTTTTGTGGAATACAGGAATTTTTGATAGAGAAATTGCAAAACTGTTATCACAATAAATAGGAGTTGGCTCCTTAAACACATTTGAAATATATTTCAGTAATATTCTCAACCACACTACTGACAAGGTGCTAAATTTGCAACTACATAGTCTGCCTCTATAGAAGATATTGAAGTGATCAATTGTTTCATGGATTCCCATGAAAACAAATGGTTCCAAGATGAAAAACATACCCTTCTGCACTTTTTCAATCATCTAAATTGTTTACCTAATTTTTATTTGTATAATTTAAACATAAGAAATCTTCAGAATATGTGTAGAGAAAACCATAATATAAAATCCTGCAATATATCTTAAAATATTTTGTGTAAACTTCCAATAAAAAATCTTCACATAAAATTGTGTTAAGTTGTGAATAAATTTTAAGTTTAAAACATTTACGTTACTGCAAAAGGAACGCAAGTATATAACTAGCAATTGCACCAGATGTTGCAAAGGAAACACCGTAAGGTAGTAACTAGGAAAGAGGAAATAGCATTGAACTATTACTCTTCAATGATCTCGTCCATCATGACAGTGAAAGTGTCACTAGATGTTGCCAAAGGAGGATCCAAGGCAATAGTTCGGAAAGAGTGGCATTAAATTATTACTGTTTCACGATGATAGTGAAAGTGTTACCAGATGTTGAGAAAGGGTGTAAATAGAATTTTGAATATTAGTTAAAGAAGAAGGTCTCAGGAATTGCATAGTTGGCATGACAAGGGTATCCAAAATATAAGGGTATCTCTTTTCCGTTATTTAGTGTGGTTTCCAAAGAACAGATTGTAGAGGTAGCTAAGACCATGATTTGGTCTCTTGGTTAGACATCGATATGTATTTTCACTTGAAACTCTTGCGTTTGAAGTATTTTCCTACTTGAATGGTTGGAATTTATCCACATCCTATTTGTATATGGCAACTTTATTTGGATTCAAGTTTTCTTGCAATTGATATAGCTTTGTTGGGTGTCATTTAGATCACATTTACATTGCTTCCTCAATTCCAACTCTAGCACACATTTGTATCATTATGTTTTTTATCAGTATGTTGTGGATTAGATCATAGTGACCTATTGTGGATCAGATCATAGTGACTAGCCTCGAATGATTTTGGATAAATTATAAGAATATCAAGTTGAAGCCAAAATATGAATATTTTGAACTCAATGATGTTGAAAATCTCAAATTTCCATAATCTATGATAAGTATAGTAAATTTGAATAATGAAGATGGAACCATTTAGTTATTGAATCTTAGAAGCGTATATGAGCCTAGGCTATGATATCAAATCATTTCCAATTGATGATATCAAAAACCCACAAACAAGGGACTAAAGATTCTTTGGAAATTCAAATAAAAATCTTCACAAGTTGAGTTTTAACTAATAAAGCTTTAGCATAGAACATCCTTCAAAAATGATACTAATTAGTTATCTCATGCTCCTTAGTTCTAATTTTCCTTTCAAAGCATTCCACGTAGAAATAAAGTTTCCTACAAAATTGTTGAACGAATTGAAACAGAAACACTTTTTTGAAAATTTCCATGAGATTTGTAAAGATGGACTTTAATACTTTCTCAACATCTACATTTTATCAAATCTATTTATATTACTTTAAGTTTTTCAAATTTTGATGAAATTAAATTTAAATTTATAATAAAACTAAAATAATTAAATCTGGAATTCAAAATTCAAATAATGATAAATGAATTGTATATATATTTGTATTAACCTAAAAATCTATTTCAAATATAATTATAATTCCAAAACTAGAATTTCATCATTATAAATGAGAAGTTACATAATTCTATTAAAAACTGTTGTTTCCTTGACAAAGGGAGTCAAAATTATGTCTAACCCAGAGAACAAAGAAATAGAGTAGAACAGATAGAGTAGCATAGGTGCATAGAGGTACGGAAACATGGCATATATATATATATATATATAT
>APFE030219841.1:0-28581 GCA_000404065.3 Pinus taeda
TGTTGCAACAGTATAATAATATATTCTTTCTTAGGTTCTGGCTGTTACACAGCTGGTAACCATCTTCGACCGTCTTCTTGGAATTCTCGCATTCCTTCGCCGTTTCCCCATACTATTCCTGTTTTAAGTCCTGGTAACTGTGTTCCCACTTTAAACAGTTGCTTGATCTTCCACGTCAGCATTCCTCAGATAGTTGTCGTTGTTGTTCCCAGCTGTTGCAAAATACCCGCTTTAGATGGTTTGTTGTTGCTGACTGTAGCGACTACGTAGTTGCTGCTTCTGGTGTTGCAGCAACTGCGTAGTTGTTGTTTCTAGTGTTGCAGCAACTATAGGTATAATTCCTGCGGGCTTAAGACAATTACTTGGCAACTTAGTCAGCTTTTCCAAAGATAAATATAAAGATACTCACGAATATGCAATGAATCATTAAACATATAGATGTGTGGGAAGTTACTTCGTACCTTGGGGTGATTTAAGTCATTGTGTAATCAAAGATTATAACTCGTGACTGAAAAGGATAATATTATAATGAAAATATAAGGTCAAAATTGGTCAATTCTGGGTCCTAACATCCCCCCCAACTGAAGATATTGCATGTCCTCATGCAATGTTTTACTCTGAATCCGAGTCGGAGTACTGGGATGAACAATGTAAATTACTAAGACAATAACTATAGGAGGTGACGCCGAACTTCTTTCTGAACCCACAGACAGTCTGTATGTGTTTCCATGCTGCTACTTCCTCCTTGTTGGATAATCCAAACTGACCCTTATATTGTTCACCGGATAACCATAGAAGTGGAAATTTAAATTTGTAGCCCATCCAGCTTTCAGCACAGTCTTGCATGCATCTAATATAGAAAGGTACCCTTGTATGTGCTACTTGCAAATTTGATGGATTATAAGGGTGATATTCTTTCCTTTCTTTGGGGCAGTTTTCCCAAAACAAATTGTTTGCTTTAACAGCCAAGGGTGCCTTGGTTTTCAAATAGTGCTGACAGTATTTTAGGACTACTGCTTGCAATTGTCTGAGGTGATCTTTCATATCAGAATCTTTTATCAATGTTTGGTGTTGTACAATAAAAGTGGTTGCATTCTGTGGTTCAACCCTAATCCATAGAAGGAAATTCTGTTCATTATGTTGGGCTGAGGTGAAGGCATTCTGCCATGTGAGCTGGTTGGCTAAAAAGGAAATGAAGGCTCTCAGCTGTATGTCGCCAACCACAGGTAGCATATTCCTGTTTCTTTCTTCAGAAACAGCTTCATTGTGTAGATAAACCTCACATAGCAGGTTTTGGTCATTTTTAGGTGCCTCTGCAAAAGTTTGCATAAACTATTCTGCTGTGACCACCTGATGAGGTCTACCTTCTCTTACAGCTTTTATCTGTAAGAATGTCAATCTCTCCCTCAAAAATGTTGCATAATTAAAATATGGTTTCCTTGTGGCAAGTATTCTTTGAAATAATTCAAACATCTGGGAAAATATGGTTTTTAACTCTGTGATTTCTTTATATTGAGCTCTGCATTGCTCAAGTGCTTCCCAGTTCCTGTATGCATGATTGAACCAGGTCCCTTTCTGTTGTTCGAATGCTTTGCCTTGTGACTACTCATATTCTTTGCACCATTTTCCTTTCAATGCCTGAAAGCTTTCTGTTTCTATGCATGCATCATTAATAGAGGGAGACTCTATTTGTGTATAGGCATCAATAAGGATAATCTGTTCTGTTGGAGTAGACTGGGATAATCCAACATCTTTTTCTTCATTTGCAGCTAGTGTCTCTTCCTCCTGTTGTCTTGATTCACTGTGTTCTATGGTAATTTGGGTAGGCCGGGGTGGGTCTGTACCATTTTCCTCATTTGTTGATTCCTGTGTAAATACTTCCTCCATGACAATTTGGGTGGGCAGTGGTGAGTCTGTATTTTCATCTTTTACTGATTCCTATGTAAAAACTTCCTCCATGACAATTTGGGTGGGCCGTGGTGAGTCTGTATTCTCCTCTTTTACTGATTCCTGTGTAAAAACTTCCTCCATGACAATTTGGGTGGGCCATGGTGAGTCTGTATTCTCCTCTGCTTTACTCCCTGCTGAGGAACTTACTGGTTCTTGTGTGTCAGTAAGTTCTTTAATTTGATCTTGTTTCTTCTGCGGAGAGCCTGTTGGTTCTTGTGTAACAACAGGTTCTTCTGTCTGCACTTTCTCTTGAGAGCCTGTTGGTTCTTGTGTAACAACAGGCTCTTTCATTCTAGCAGAGGGTCGCGGTGTTTCTGTCTGTGCAACAGCAGGTTCTTTTCTGTCATCTGCAACAGTGGCAGCTTCATTCATTGGTTCTGCCACTACCTTATATCCTGCTTGAGTATATATTTCACCACAATTGGTGCACATATACTCATTATCTTTATTTTTCTCTGCTACAAAGGCTACTCGTGCTAAAACATGCAGGATGAATTCATTTTGATATGCTTCTTTAATCCTTATTATCTCCTCCTGATAATCTTGAATCTGTGATTTCAGAAACTCAATTTCTTCCTGCAAGGCAAGTATGGTAGGCTGATCTTGGGAGATAGTAGGTTCCAGTGGAGGCAAAGGTTGTGCTTCATCATCTTGGTCAGTATTCCCCGTAGGTGGTTCTTGTGTGTCACCTGGGGAAGTGGTTGTTTCTTGCGTTGCAGCCATTTGGTCACTATTACCTTGGGTGTCGGCAGCTGGTTCTTGTGTGTCAATTGTCGTAACATATGATGTCATGAAGCTATGAACGTGAAACATTTCAACTTTCGAGGGTGAGGGAGAGGGGCTTTGAGGACGAGTGGGGGTACGGATTCTTAAAGTAATGGGTGGTGAACTAGGGGGGTTCAGAATTTTAGCTACTACCGATGACCGAGTTCTTTGTTTTGGTAGGAAAGCCGTGAATGCAGGCATTTTTCTCTTCAGGCCAGCTTCAGGGGTAGTAGCCGGAGCAGCAGGTGTCTTAGCTAAAACTCTAGTTTTTCTTCTTTTTGGTAGGGTTTCCTTTCTCTGTTGCTTCTTTCTTTTAAGCAGGATAATGGGGGTATTGTCGTCAGAATCATCAGTAGAAATGCCAAGTATGGGAATGGAGGAACTGGTCTTTTTGGGAGATGGGGTTGTTCCTACGGTCATTTCTACTGCTTCTTGTTCATTCTCAGCAACTTGCGGGGATTTTTGGTGGGATTGTTCAGGGGTGTGCTCTGCCTGCTGAGAGTTTTGCAGAGGGATTTGCTTAGGCATGTCCTCTATTTGCTGAGGAAGTTCATGTTCTGGTTGTGGAATTTTTGCTTCCTGCTGGGGATGAATGGGGGGTGGAGGATTATTTAAAGCAAGGCCTCTATTAATGAGTAATTGGGTTAAACGGTGATGTTTTAGCGAAAGAAGTGGATGCTTCGCATTAACCGCATAACGTGACATGTTCTTAAGACAACCCAATAAATAATATGGCATGTTTATTAACTGACCATTTCTCAAATGATTTAACAGCATGAAATCGTGCTGGTAGATTACCTGATAGTGGGCTTCAAACATCAAGTATTGCTTGAAAAATTCAGCAACTCTCGGCCACGGTTGAGGTAATGACCGAAGTGCTACGCCTCTGCCCTTAGGTTCTACCTACTCGCCTGGTCGAAGAAAATCCTGCTGCGCATTAAGAATCAGGTGCTTCCTGCTCAACCATCGTATGCCATTAGCTGGTAGCCTGGTAGCTTGGGCGATCACTTCCTCTGTGACTGCGATTTGAACTCCTTGAACGACAGAAAATCTTTCTATTAGATTGCATGAAAATTCAAGGACTTGCTGCTCATTAAAGTCTGGAAGTCTCCTGAAATACTCTATCTAGCCTGCTTGCAAGAAAATCTGATAAATGTCTAGATAGAGTTCAAGGACTGTTGTCGAGCCAGGTTCATGTGTGATGAGAGTTCCTCCCATGGCTGTTGTTTCAGTGAATTTCCGAGTTCAGAGGCGAGCTTCCAATTTCAGTTCAGAGTAAAACGTCGCAAATGGTAACGTGCAGTGATAGGGTGACTTTTACATATTACCGGGAGAATTAAGGGTGGCGACAATTGGCGTGGTGTATAATCATAGGAGTTGCTTTGGTACTCCCCCCCCTTCTATGTGTGAGCGATATGATTGGAAGTGTAATTAATTGATAGTCCTATCACTTCACCGCATTGTCTATTATTTAATGCCCATTGATAAATATGCGTACCTTCGTATTTTACCTTTTTGATTGCTGGGTCAAAAAGTCTTATCTCGTGCTCCGCTAAGTCATAATGATTACCGCGGATCTGAAAGTGTGGGAATACTGGCGATTTGTAATGATAATGACAGAAAGTGATAGTAGGGTGCTATAGTCATCAGAAGGAGTGGTATATTTTATCGAAATTTGTTGCTTGGGGCTGCAGTGGTAAAACTGGTGTGTGTGTGGGAATTTAGCCGAGAAGGGTATTTCGTGACCGGGAAGCAATATTGTAACACCAAGATTGGTGTTGCAGCAACAGGGAATTATCGGGAAGAAGACATTTGTAAAGACGGGAAATGTACTAGAGTGATGGAAATCGGGAAATAATGTTGCAACCACGGGAAATGGTGTTGCAACAATGGGAATGGTGTTTTGGACAACAGGGAATGGTGTTGCAGCAACAGGAAATAATGTTGCGACAACGGGGAATGGTGTTGCAGCAACGGGAATGGTGTTGCAGCAACAGGAAATTCCGCGTTCGCAAAATAATCCCTTTGAAACTTTTGTTTTCAGCTACTTCCCAAGCTAAAATCTGCAAAATACTGAAATGTAATATCGCAATCCTTGACAGGATTTATTAATTTCTTTAAAAAAAAAAAAAACAGAATGTCTAACGTAACAATTGCATAAATAATAAAGATTCAAGTGCTTTGAGGGGTAGCAAGTTCCCCCGGAAAGGAATATTGTTTTATTGCCATGCAAGTAGCTTTAAAATCTTCCTTGGAAACCGGCCGCTAGTATAACCGAAGTCAGTAGCCATTTACTAACAGTGGTGTTCTACTCCCATCAATTCTTAAAATTCTAACTGTTCCATTTGGAAAAACAGCATCCACTTCATATGGTCCTAACCACCTTGTTCTTAACTTGCCCTGAAAATTCTCGAAACGGGAATCATAAAGTAGAGCCCAATAACCTTTCTGGAACTGCTTCTGCTTGATGGTTCTGTCATGCCATCTGCTTCTTTGTTGTTGTATCATCATTGTTTGATGGACGGCCTCCAGTCTTTTCTCATCCAATTCTTGAAGCTGTTGCAACCTGGTTGTCTGTGCATCAGTTAAATCAAGGTTAACATCCAAAGCAATTCTTAAGGTTTTGATTTCAAATTCTATAGGGAAAATATCATTCTTTCCAAAAACTAACTCATAGGGTGAAAAGCCCGTTGTATTTCTCCAAGTGGTTCTATAGGCCCATAAGGCTTCAGGCAATCTCTGAAACCAGTCCGTTCTATTCTCCTTTATAGTTTTTGTCAAGATGGCTTCAATGACCTTGTTGGCACTTTCCAACTGCCCATTTGCTTGGGTGTGGTATGGTGTAGTCATTTTGTGCTTGATATGATATTTTTGGAGCGTGTCTTTGAAGCCATGTGAATTAAAAGGAGGTCCTCCATCAGTGACTAATTCTCTGGGTAATCCAAATCTAACAAAAATTTCTTCAAATAAGAATGTTAGTACTACTTCTTCATTAGCTTTAATGAGTGCTTTGACCTCTACCCATTTAGTCATATAATCCGTGCATACTAATATGTAGACTCTTTGATTAGATGGAGGATTAATGCGACCTACAAAATCTAATGCCCATTTCTCAAAAGGTTCAAGAGTTACCTGGGGATTGAGTGGCATTTCATCTCTATGGTTAGGCTGGCCCATTCTTTGACAGCTGTCACATGCCTTCACATATTTTCTGGCATCTTTAAAAAGTGATGGCCAATAATAACCCATTCTAAGTACCTTGTCTGTTGTTCTTTTGTCTGCAAAGTGTCCTCCACAAGGGTCATCGTGACAAGCTTTTAGTATATCATAGATCTCGTCTTCCCCAACACATCTCCGAATTTCCTGATCTATCCCTGTATGGAACAGACATCCGCTTATCCAGCTTTACCTAGCGCTCTGCTGAATGATTTTCCTTTTTTCTCTGTGCGATAGGTGCGATGGTAATTTTCCTACAACTAAGTAGTTAGCAATATCTGCATACCAAGGTGAGTGGGCAGAGACTGCAAATAAGTACTCATCGGGAAAAGAATCGTCTACTGGAATATTTTCATTAGTTTTTAACCGAGAAAGAAAATCAGCAACTACATTTTCTTTTCCTGGTCTATCTACAATTGTGATATCAAATTCCTGCAATAACAGTAACCATCTAGTGACTCGGGCATTTGTAACTGATTTATTCATTAAATATTTAATGGTCGAGTGGTCGGTATGCACAAAAGTAGTATAACCAGTGACGTAATGCCTAAATTTGTTGATAGCATAAATAACTGCTAGAAATTCTTTCTCAGTGACCATATAATTGAGTTCTGCGGGAGTCATGTTTTTACTAATGAAGTAAATGGCATAGGGGAGACCATTTTCTTCCTGTCCCAGGACAACTCCTATGGCAATGTCTGAAGCATCAGAGGATATGTGGAAGGGGAGTGCCCAATTTGGTCCTCTTGAAATGGGAGCTATGAACAACTGATGTTTAAGCTGATCAAATGTTTTTTCACAGTCATCAGTCCACTTAAATTCAACATTTTTCATTAATAACACAAACAGAGGGGAATCTATTTTAGAAAAATCGCTGATAAATCTTTTGTAGTACCCTGCATGTCCTAAGAAGCTTCTTACTTCTATCTGGGTTTTGGGAATAGGGAGGGTCAAAATTACCTGTATTTTTGCAGGATCGACTTGAATTCCTAATAATGAAACATAATGGCCTAATACAATGCCTTCATTCATCATCATATGGCATTTCTCAGTACTTAAGGCAAGATGTGCTTCAATACACCACTTAAGTGCTTTTTCAAGATTCTGCAAAGCATCTTCAAAGGCAGTTCCATAAGGAGTAAAGTCGTCCATAAAAATATCTAGAGAATCATTTACCATATCAGAAAAGATACCTATGACCTCTCTCTGAAATGTTGTTGGTGCATTACATAGACCAAATGGGAGAACCCTATAAGCAAAGGTCCCCCAAGGGCTAGTAAAAGTGGTTTTATCTTGGTCCTGGGGTGCAATCCTTATCTGATTATAACCGCTAAATCCGTCCAAAAAGGAAAAGAACTTTTTACCAGCTAAGTTATCTAGTACCTGATCAATGAATGGTAATGGGAAATGGTCTTTTAGGGTGGCCTTATTTAGGGCTCTATAGTCTACGCATACTCGCCATTTCCCATTTTTCTTGGGTACTATTACTAGTGGAGAAACCCATTCACTATTAGATATGGGGTATAGAAATCCTACATTTAGTAATTTTTGAAGCTCTTCTTTTACTATTTCCCTTAGATTGGGATTCATTCTTCTTTGGGGTTGACAAACTAGACGGGATCCTTCTTTGATATAAATCCGGTGAGTGCATAGTTCAGGGAAATCCCTTTCATGTCTCTGTAATCCAAAGCGAATGCCTCCTTATTTTCTTAAAGTAGCTTCATTAACTGTTGTTTTTGATCGTCTGTTAGGTTAGGATTTATATTTAATGTTTTTCCTGGTTCGATTTCTATTGTCACACTTTTGGATGGACTACCAGCTAATATCTGAGATGAATTTTCAGTTTCAAGATTGTTCTGGGATTCTAATTCTAGGATTGTAGTGAGGTGATTATGTATCTCTGAGCTAACCGAAGAGGGTTCAGAAATAAAGTTCTTGATTAATTCATCTTCAGTTGAAGCTTGTCTGATTGTTAAAATAGGTTGGGTTTCTTCGTCCTCATAGTCTACCCATATTGAATTATCGTTATTAATCATGGGTGTGGCATGAGGATAAAGAGTCAACTGTTTAGTTTCCTACCCATTGGATATTGTCATTGATCCAGATCTACAGCTGATGAAAGCATCTGCTATAGCTAACCATGGTCTTCCTAGAATTAGTGGATGACCCCCCAACTTTGTTTTAGTTTGTAACACCACAAAGTCGGCTGGGTAATTCCAAGATTCTACAGAGATTACCAGGTCTTCGATCACGCCTTCAGGTTTAATCGTAGAGCGATCAGCCAGCTCTAAAATAGTTGGAGTTTCCCTAATTAAATGTTTCAACTGCAGTAATTGTGTTGTTTCAAGTGTCATAATATTTATTGCAGCACCTAGATCCACTAGAACTTTAGAGACAAAGGTCTTGCCGACCTGAACTGTTACTGTAGGGTGACCAGGGTCACCATATTTCACAGGAGGGTCTTTTTCTATCATTAGAGCAGTCAGTTCTCCCATCACATGAACTATGAGGGGTTCCTTGGCTTTTCTTCCAGGTTTCCTGACACAAATATCCCTAACAGTTCTGGCGTTGATAGAGACATCTCTTAGTGCTTGTAATAATGGTATTTTAACATATAAATTCTGTAGTTCTCCTAAGAGATTAAAAGCTGGTGGCTCAAACATTTTACTCAGAGTCAATCTTTTAGGGAAGGGTGGTTCAGTTGTTTGGACAGTCTTGTTAGTGGGTGATTCAAGAATTTCAGTGTCTTTATAGGATGCTTTTTCCTTCCTAATTTCTTCTTTTTCAGAGTAAGTAATGTCATCTATGATGGGTTCAACTATTCTTTCAGAGCGTAAATGGATATCATTACATTTCATGGGAAGGGCAGGTTGACTTTGAATGTCGATTACCTACAAAGCTTTATTATTGTTTGGATTGGGGTTAGGTTCCACAGGAAGTTGGGGTCTCATTGCTTGGTTATTATGGGAAGTATTGGAAGGTAAGGAAGGAGACTGTTGTTGTTGAGGAAATGGTATCTGTTGGGCTGCCCAATTCGGGTTCCATTGATTAAAATATGGTTGCTGTGGGGCCCAAGGATTCCATATAGTAGGATCAGGAAAAGGTAGATTAGGTTGCTGCATAAGTGGAAAATTCATTGCATTAAAGGGTGGGTACTGCATTTGGTTCATGGGTGGGTAGTCTGTTTGAAAAGGAGAATTATTATTCCAATGACTGAATGCTGTGTTAGAGCTCATACCTTGTCTATGTGGCCATTGCCTCCTTTGTGTCATCAGGTACACTGCTTCAACCTCTTCTTCGGTTGTCTGCAATGCTATTTTGATTCCAGGTAGAGAGGGGCATTGCTGGGTTTCATGGTCCTTTTCATAGATTGTGCAGATAGGTGTCTTATCCAGAGGGCATTCCCTGAGTGGATGTTTGCCTTTGCATTTAGAACAGAAAATAGCTAAAGCAGCTTATGCTTCCGCCTGTTTCTTCTTAACCTACAGAGCATCAATTTGTGAAGCAAAAGAACTTAGCATTTTAGTTTTAAATTCTTCCAATAAGTTACCTATTTCGGCTCTTGTTGCTCCTCCACTGGCTGACTTTTGAACTCTTGAATACACATTATCTCTGCTCTTTGATCTGTTCCCCGCTCCTCTCGAGCACCTCATGTAGAGATTAATGATTTGATCAAATGGTTCTTTGGAGATGTCCCCTTTTCCCAGCATGTTCAACATGTCCAAGCAGTCATCTCTTACCCCTTTCAGCAATATGGTTTTCAGAATGTCTTTACTCATATTGGGGTGATCAGACCTCTGCAGGTTATACTGCAGCCTTTCCACAAAATCTTCTAAGCTCTCATCCTCCTTCTAAACCATCTTAAACAGTTCTTCCTTCCTTTCTCTTGTTCGACAGTAATCTTGATATTTGGCCAAGAATCCTTCTTTCATCTGGTCCCAGGTGGTGATTGCCTGAGCTCCCAAGCTCATGAACCACCTCAACGCGTTCCCTTTTAGTGTTGCTAGAAACAGTTTTAATTTCTGATTAGGACTCATATAATCATAAATTCTGCATAATATATCGAGTTCAAAGAGGAATTCATCTGGGTCTTCAGAGGATAACCCATGGAAATTGGGTAGCGCTGAGAGGGGAATGTTTTTCATAGGGGTCGTTCCTCTTGGCAGGTCCCCAATGGGGAATTCCAGGGTAGAGAGTGAGTTCTCCCCCCTTCCTTCTGTTCTGTTATCCTCCATTAGTCTTTCTCCTGAGTCGCTTACTTTATCTTCTGTATCTTCAGGTTCTGCAGGTTCTTCTACCAGTTCCTCAGCCTATTCCGATACTTCTAGCTTCCTTTCAGGCCCCAATACTTCCTCCGTCTGTCGATCCGTTTGTGAGGAGTACTGGATTTGAGGTCTCCAGGAACTCGTCCTCTGTGATGTTTCAGCCTTTGAAATGATTTCGCCAATAAAAGTCTTTCTTCCTCCCTTACCACCTGTGAAATTAGGTTTCTTGCGTCCTCTCATGCACCTGTCATTTTCACAAAGAAATCATTAACGCTTTTAGAAATCTTTAGTTTCCTTCCCCGGCAACGGTGCCAAAATGTTGGCTAGTTGAATTGTTTATCAATTAAACAATCAAGTACCACATGAATTGTCAACCTGGGAAAGTCTTTTTATTCCAAAGGCTACCGCGTACTGTATGTACTTTAATTCCAAAAGCATTAAGAGCTCTAGTATACTTAATTCTTACGCGAAGTTATCAGAGTGCTGATAAAATAAAAGGAATTAATTAAAATTACAAATCTGGAAAGCAAAGAGATGGATGCTCTGTTGGCAGAGGATCAGGACCCTATCCTCCAGGTGAGGACGTTCAGCACCTGCCCCTGGAATCAGATTGCTAACGCACACTGCACTCCAATTCACCGGTGAAATACACTTGCATAACTTCAAACAAGTAATAAAACAAAGTGCTAGCAAAACAAAATTACAAGAGGTAATGCTACAGAATCCAAACAGAGTATCTGCAGAAGAAAACTATGACACACTTACACACTTGAAAACAAAGTAAATGGGTGAATCTTGTGAGGAAGGCAGGCCCAGTCCCTCTCACAAGATTCCCCTGAACACGGAGAATAGCTTAAATGCTCAGAACGTTCTTCTATTCATCTGTCAAAAGACTCGAATACAATAAAGTTCAGACTTGCTGATATTTCTCCAAATTTCACTTACAGACCATCCTCCCTGACTAATGTAGATGTCTCCTCTTTATAGAGGAGACATCTATTACAATAGATTGTTATAGTTCATTCGGTTAACCCATTCAATAAAAAATGAGAATTACAGAAATGTTGTTGCAATAGTATAATAATATATTCTTTCTTAGGTTCTGGCTGTTACACTGCTGGTAACCACTTCGACCGTCTTCTTGGAATTCTCGCATTCCTTCGCCGTTTCCCCATACTATTCTGGTTTTAAGTCCTGATAACTGTGTTCCCACTTTAGACAGCTGCTTGATCCGCCACGTCAGCATTCCTCAGATAGTTGCCGTTGTTGTTCCCAGCTGTTGCAAAATACCCGCTTTAGATGGTTTTCTGTTGCTGACTGTAGCGATTGCGTAGTTACTGCTTCTGGTGTTGCAGCAACTGCGTAGTTGTTGTTTCTGGTGTTGCAGCAACTGCGTAGTTTCTGTTTCTGGTGTTATAGCAACTATAGGTTATAATTCCTGCGGGCTTAAGACAATTACTTGGCAAGTTAGTCAGCGTTTCCCAAGATAAATATAAAGATACTCACGAATATGCAATGAACAATTAAACATATAGATGTGCGGGAAGTTACTTCGTACCTTGGGGTGATTTAAGTCATTGTGTAATCAAAGCTTATAACTTGTGACTGAAAAGGATAATATTATAATGAAAATATAAGGTCAAAATTGGTCAATTTTGGGTCCTAACAGATGCTAAGCTTATGAAATGAAACTTAGTTACATAAGAGAAATGGAATTTAGAATAGTGATTTTTACACAAGAAATGCGGCTTCTTTTCCTTTAGTCAACTGAGAGTTTGACTTGGGATTGGTACTGGAATGAAGTGAAATAAGACTGTTGGGCAGATCCCAAAGTCTTTGGGGAGTGTTAGTAAATGATCTTTGGGGGGAAAAGGGAAATTAGTCATACTTCCATTGTTATGTCATCCAACCACTGCCATGGTGCCAATACCCTGAATGAGATGAGTTCTTCTTTGATAAGCCAAATGGTAATAGCATTTTTACTTCTGCAACCTCACACTACCTACCCAACTTAATAATCCTAACATTTTTTCTTCACTTGAATTGGGTGCACTTGAATTAGCAAACCCTGATTGTCCTCTTTTTCTTTTGACTGCCCTCCTATCTAAATCTACCCTTATCTCTTCCAAGGACGCAGATTAAGCAGTTGGGCTCCTTCATTTCTCTACCTAGCTAGTCATCTGCCAAGCTTGAGCTGATTGGACAAGAATGATTCTATATTCTGCAACAAACAATTTAAACATGGCATGGTCCAGATTGAACTGTTGGGCCATCCATCAAGTATGATTAGCAGCAATATTTGCACATTATGATGCTGCCAATAAGATAGTAGTGGCATTTTGACTGGCCACTTTCCTGGTCTTTGATTTGGGGTTCATTTTCACAATTCTTTCTGACCAATTGATTTTCTTGTCTTTTGATTATTCTTTTAAGACATACCCTCTTTTCATCTTTTAATTTTCCTGGTCTGTATACAAAATATGGAACCTTTGCAAGATGCAATGATGAACATATTTAGCCTTTCCACTGTCAATCATGAAAAATGAAACCTATTGGTATAGGAACCTAACAGTGGATCCACTTGGGGATGGCTTTTCCTGGTGGAAAGCCAAGAACAGCAGGTCAGATGGCCTTATTTTCAATTCTTGTTGTAGTTTGAACCTTCTTTGTCATGGACACCATTGATCTAAATCTTATCAAGCTGCAAGCAATGTCTTTTGACCTGATTTGCGCAAGAATTACCAGTTTGTGTCTTGCTGGTTTGTATGACTACTTGTCATTGGTTCTCTGTTCCCTATACCTCCCTCAGATTTGTTTGTGGAACCTTCAAGTATATATATACCACACTAGGTATAGTTCCCTGATATTTCCTCAAAATTTGTTGTACTTGGTTCTCTATCTAACTGTTGTAAATGACAAAATGCTTCAAATACAAATATTTATATACACTATGTAGCTGTGTTGTGTTCATGGATCATAATAGTGCTTGAGCATTCTCCCATTCACTGGGCCTTCCTCATTATTTGAACCATCCAGACTCCTCAGAAAAAAGGTGTTATTTCCCTATACAGCTTGAATCACAAATGGTCCTTTCCAAAGAAAATCAAATTTGCCATGTTTCCCTTTGTCTTCCCTCCTAGAATCCCATTTTAGTACTTTGTTTCCTATGAAGAAATCTTCAGCTTTTGTTCTTTTGTCAAACATCCTTTTCAGCTTCTCTTGTAGAACCTGGGTTCTATGGTATATTTCTTCCCTTGTTTGCTGCAAGTGAATTGTTTGATTGATCCTTGTTTGGATGTCATTAGGTTCTGCTTGTATCTCCTGCAGTAATTTGATTACAGGGATCCCAAGGGATGAAGGGAAAACAGCTTCCAGACAATATACCAATTCATATGGACTTGTACCAATAGATATTTTAGTGGTCAATCTATCTGCCCATAGTGCATTTACCAGCTTCTTATGCCAATTCTTTTTGTTCTCCTCCAAGATCTCTTTGATGATGTTAATGAGGATTTTGTTGGAGGACTCAGCTAGGCCATTGCCTTGAGGGTAATAAGTTGTGGAATGACCTAGGGTAATATGATATTTGTGACAAAATCTGATCATTCTTTTGGATTTAAAGGCAGCTGCATTGTTTATAATGGTTTTTCCTGGGTAGCCAAATCTGGACAAGATATTGGTTTCTAGGAATTGCATGATGATTGAGTCATTGGCTTGTCTACAAGGTATATCCTCCATCCATTTGGTAAAGTAATATGTAGCTGTTAAAATCCATCTATGCTGGCCAGAGGATGAAGGGTGAATTTCCCCAATGAAGTCTAAACCCCATAGTTGAAATGGTTTTTTAGTTGAAATAGGTTTGAGGGGTAAGGGTAGCAACTTTTACTTTCCTTCAAAGATCTGAAATTTATGACATGACATCACAAACGTTTTTGCATCAGCAAACAAGGAGGGCCAATAACATCCAGCCCTTAGGATTTTATCAGCTACTGATTTCCAATATAGGTGCCCTCCACAATCCCCTGCATGAAATTCTATAAGGACTTTATCAGTTTCATCGAAAGTTAAACAATTAAGCAAAATACCTTCATGATTTTTCAAAAATAATACATTATCTATAATACAAAACTTTGAGGCTTTCATTTTCAAAAATCTCTTTTTGGTTCTGGATAACCCTGGAGGAGATTGTAGGTTTAACAACACAAAACATATGTCAGTATACCAAGGTGATTGTAAGAAGGCCTAGTTGATCTGTGGAGTTGCCATCTCCTGTTCGCTATCCAGTTCATTGATGTCAAGGGCTTGGAAATTGGTTTCAGTCATTAGTTTAGCTAGCCCTTGTCCTTTTATAAGTTTTGTTGGCTTAATCTCTATGTCATATTCCAAAATGTTGGCTATCCATTTTCCCCTTTTACCTTCAATTCCCTCTTGAGTTAAAATGTCTTTGACCACTGCATTGGGAACATATGCAATTATGTGAGAGTACAAGATATAGACTCTGAAATCCTTTATGGCCTTCACCAGGGCATATGCTTGCTTTTCCATGATCTGGTATTTGAGTGGGGCATCTCTAAGGGCTCTGCTAAAAAAAGCAATGGGTTTCTCACATCCTGAGTCATCTTTTTGTAATAAGACAACAGCAATTGTATGTTCATATGCAAAGGAAAAGACCATAAAGTCTCTATAAAATCTAGGACTTGTAAGAACAGGTGTTCTTGTCAAAGCTATCTTGATTTCCTCAAAGGCATGCTTGGCTTCTATTGTCCATTTGACTTTGGCATCTTTCTTGAGCATGTTATTCAACAATCTTATTAGTTCGGCCAAGTTAGGAATGAATCTTCTTAGGAAATTGATCTTCCCTAGAAAAGCTTGTAACTCTTTGATGTTTCTTGGATGAGGGACTTTAAGGATAGCCTGAATTCTATCAGGGTCAATCCTTATACCATCTTTTGAAATTATATGACCTAGGAGTTTGCCTTCTTCTAGGCCAAATAGTGATTTCTTTGGGTTCAAAGATATGCCATATTTTCTGCAAATTAATAACACCTGTCTGAAATGTTCTAAATGTTCTTGGTCTGATTTTGAGAAAGCTGTGAGATCATAAAGGTATATGACTAAAAAGTCATGAATTTGTTTACCGAAGGCTATGTCCATTGCCCTCTGAAATGTGGATCCTACATTCTTGAGTCCAAAAGGCATTTTGACATATTTAAAGGTTCCCCATGGTGTAGTAAAAGTTGTTTTATCTTGATCATCTGGGTGAACTAGAATCTGATTGAATCCTGAGAAACCATCCAATAGTGAGATCCTTGAAGCTCCCACTACCCTCTATAAGATGTGATCCATTTTTGGTAAGGGGTAGTGGTCTTTGAGAGAGACTTTGTTCAAATTTCTCATGTCTACACAAAGTCTTATCTCCCCAGTTTTCTTTCTTGTGGGTACAAGGTTTGAAATCCATTCAGAAAATATTATAGGTGCAATAATTCTAGCTTCGTACATTTGTTTCACCTCCTTTTCAATTAGGGAAGGAAGGATTGGATTCGCTCTCCTCAACTTTTCTTTAAAAGGTTTATGGTTATCTTTCAAGGGTATTGTATGTTGGATGACTGAAGTATCATAAGATTTGAGGTCTTCATAACTCCAGGAAAACACATCTTGAAATTCTTTAAACA
This sequence comes from Pinus taeda, assembly GCA_000404065.3. NCBI lineage: Eukaryota > Viridiplantae > Streptophyta > Pinopsida > Pinales > Pinaceae > Pinus > Pinus taeda. The sequence goes on from APFE030219841.1 coordinate 15,869, forward strand.
GTTCAATGTATTCTGATTTCTTGTCATGAGGTAAGGTTGTGGAAAGCTTTATCATTTTGGGATTTTCAGTGGTCCCAATATTACACTCCTCAATTTCTGCGTTTATGGGTTGCATCTTTGGCTTCTTAGGAATGTCATTTGAGTCAAAAATGTCTTCTAAAGGAGTTAGGTCTGTGGGCAGGAAATTATCCTTTAGTTCAATTACTTCATATTCTTCTTCAATGATTTCATCAAAGTCTACGTGTTTTAGCTTCTGCAAATTGGCACAGTCAAAGGTTGTTGGATGTAACATCACATTTGCTATTTCAGCTTATATATTAGTTTTCATTTTATCAGTTTGTTGTTGATCATCCCTAGTGCTTGTGTCTATGTTTATGCTTGAGAATTCTTCTTCCATGGTCAAAAAATTATTTATCTGTGTATCATTCTCAAATACTTCCCAATTCTCTACATTATCTGGGACAGCAGGCCTGTGTTTAATTTCAGCAGTGAACTGGTGGTTAGGCCCAAAAAGGAGTTTACAGGTGCTTGCAAAAGTTTCCAAACTATGTGCATGTAAATTATGGCTTCTAGGTATTTTGGTGAGCTGAAATTCCAAGAAGCTACTGAGTAACTCAGTTGCTGCTACCCTATAAGACCTTAGCCTGAGATCATTTGTAACAAAATTTCCCTTTACTTGTTGCACAATTAAATCTGAATCGCCTAAAATGGAAACTTTTGTCACTCCAAGACTCCTAATCAGTTTGAGACCTAACAAAAGGGCTTCATATTTGGCCATGTTGTTTGTACATCTGAAATTAAGCGTATATGCATGACCTTGAGCATGGTCATTTTGTGTATTGTGTATCCAAACCCTTACCCCTGCCCCTAGCTTGTTCACTGACCCATCAAATTCTAAATACCATAAGATTTTGGATTTAAGAGATCTGTGGTTTGTATCTTTCGAATTATTGACCGGAGAATCCATAGTATGAACATTTTTATACCAATGATTCAAATCCCTTAACCCTGATGATGGATACCATTTGGGATTTGAAACGTTGGTATAAAAATGTTCATATTGTGGATTCTCCGGTCAATAATTCGAACCATAAGATTTCCTGATCAATGCTTCTTTCGATAGGTTCACAAGTTTGTTTAGTGGGCAGGTCTCGCTTTTGTAATTCATGTGATATATTAGTTAGCTTTGTTGTCTTAATCATATCAATGGTATTTTGATCTTGGGCACTGGACTGTTTGTTTATGTTCCTTGTTTCTGTTGTTTTTAGGAGCTTGACCTCAGTTTTAGAACACATATCAGCATTGTATAATATAAATGAGTCCATGTCCGAATGAATGGAGTAGATTGGAAAGTTTTGGGGCTTCTCTTGACTGCTGACCACATATTTCATCAATGTTTCTCGGTATAATCTCTTTGGCTGGCCAAAGACTGAAATCGTGGCATATGACATGTCTAGCTACAAAGATCCCTGGAGTTTGGCACCCCAAGATCTAGATAAAAGCATACCATACTTGGGTGGAATGTCAGCTACTACCACATCCATCAAAATTGTTTTAGCTGGATATTGGACTAGGGACACACATAGGTCCTTGATAAGGCCTAGACATCTGACCTGGCTGGAATCAAATGAAAACAAGTCTTTATAGGGTCTGGTGATGTATAGATCAAGTTTTTCCATTAGTGACTTGGGCATTAGATTATGGGAGGTACCTGAGTCAAACATGGCATTGTGTAGCACTTTATCATGAATGTTTAGGCTCACATAAAATCGAGGGATACCTCCATCCACTGATTTTCCATTGACTTCTGAGCCAAAAATTAGTTCTGGCTGATCATCCAGAACATTAACTGCATCCCTATTTTCTAGCACTTGCAATGACCTATTGATTTGTTGTCTGAAGACCTCATGTTTGGCCAATTCAGAAAGAGGAATGGTTATTTTAAGCTTGCCAATTTCTGTTTCTAAATGAAAGACTTTTCCATCTGAACCTTTATATTTTAAGAAGCAAATGTTTCTTTTTCTGCTGAGTTTTGGGTGACCTTCTCTTGACCAGGTGTATTGTTATGAGGTATATCTGGGTTGTGCTCCTTTTCTGGAGGTTTGTACAAGAGTTCTGTTGAAAGAAAGGGTGTAGATGAGGGATTTGTTGAAGGTTGTACATCAGATACATCTTCCACTGTGACTTCCCTTTGGAGTTTTTTATCCGAGGACTCTCTTAAGACACCTTTATCACTGGGTTTCTTGGGCAGTTTGGCATGTGTTGGTTTGGTAAGTTCAAGCACATCTATAGTTCTACTTCTTAATTTATATTGTTTGTGTACCTCATAGACTGTTGTATCATACCCTTCTCTGAAATCAAATGACTCACCAGATTTTGTTTGAAATTGTTTGCATTCTTGGGCTTGTTGATCATCTTGTGTTAAGAATACTTGTTGCTCACTGTCCAGACCCATTATATTGATGTGGGGATCTTCTATTTGTTGATTAGAGGTTGAGACCTCTACATAGTTCTCTTAAAATGGAGGTCTGATATTCTGATCAGGACCAATTCTCCCAGCATTTGGGTTTTGATTTTTTCTAAAATTAGGATTCCTAGTAGTGTTGATTGTTTGTCCTTCCCAAGAGGATTTTCTCTCAATGGTCTCAACTCTATCTCCTAACCTTTCCATACCTTTCATGATTGTATCTAGCTTTTGCTCAAAAGCTGAAGTTTCCTCTTTAAATGTTGTTCTTCTTTCATTTTTAGCTCTGTTCCTCTTAGCAATCAGGTTTGCCTCCACACTGACAGCTATATTCTACATGTCTGCCAGACTAGTGGGTGCTCTTTCTCTTAAATGATATGCCATATCTGAATCAAAACCATCGGGGAATTTGATCAGGACCAAGTCAGGTGGGGGCCTCATGTTCTGAGGAATGGCGTTGTATACATTGTTGAATCTAGCACAATAGTCTTGGACTATTTCTTGGGGACCCCGTTTTAGATTATCATACTCAGTTAGGATATGTAAAGGGTCTTTCTTCTTTTCCCATATGTTTAAGAAGCTCAGGTATAAGGCATCAGGATTGAGTATAGAATGTGCAACTAATGACCTACACCAGGTCCTTACATCCCCAGTTAAACTTTGGACAAAAATTTTCATCCTTACATCCTCGTCATCAATTTCGTAGTTCTCAAAATAGTCCTGCATTTTCTTGGTGTGTTGTTGGGCTGTATAAGAACCAGTACCATCAAAGTAAGTGATCTTGCTTTGATAATCTTGGGGCACAGCCCCTGGATTTGCAGGCAAGTGTAAAGGGGCATATTTGTTAGCCATATTTGTAGAGATAAATGGGACAACAAGAAGGAGTGGAACAACTGGAACAACAGGGATAATAGGAGTAGGATGTAAAGTGTATGGAGGAGTGGGGAAGTTACTTTGGGAAGTGGATGAAGAACTAGGAGAAGTAGGAGTAATGTGAGGATGAACTGACATTTTAGCAGGGGTAGGAATATAGCTTTACTTAACAGTTTCAGGACTTGAGTCAGAAAACTCCTCTTGTTGCTCTTGCTTCTTCAAGATCTTAGGGATTAAATTGGGGTTTTCAAAAACAACTAGAGGATCTGGGTCAGGGTTTGACCTAGTGTAACGCCTTTTCTTCTTTGGAGCCAGCTTCTGAGTTTGTTTTCTTAGTGTTTTATGAGAGGCTTGATAATCACAGCTTTTAAGCAGTACTTCCCAGGAGATTCGTTTAAAAAACATGAAGCTTGATTCCTTCTAAGTTGTAGATTGAAACTGAGGGATTCCCCAGCGGAGTCGCCAATGATGTTATCACTCAAGTTGTTCCCTGCTTCCTATAGGGAATACGGCTAAAAGTAGTAACCACTAACCAGTCTTTTAGTTACAGGTCCTAGCCTACCTGCAACCAGAGAGGGCTCTCTCTTTATAATTTAGCATTGTTTTGGGGGTGATTTTAGGCTACTTATGGTGCACTATTTTTGTTTTAAATTTGGTTGGGTGGTGAATTCAAACAGAGTTGATGTATAGATTATAAAACAGTCTGAACCATTGGGAAATGGAGTTCATGATGGTGTATTGTTGAAGTATTCCTTTGAGGGAAAGGTAGTGCTGCAAAGCCAGATAGGCATTTTTGGAACAATTCTTCAAATTTGGGAGATGAAAGCATGAAATCAGTGAGTGAAAGGCAGTCAAGAATCTTCCACTATGCTGATTGGGGGAGAAAGTGAGAATATTGTTTGAGAGCAGTTAAGAATTCCTAAACAGTATTCATATTGAGAGAATTAGTTTAAATATGAGCAATTAAGAATTCATATCCATGGCTAATTCTGAAGAAAACATATTTAGAAACAAATATTGAGCAGAGGGTGTATTTAAACAAGTCTTAAGCTATTCTTTTTCCCTGTTGTTAAGATTGTGAAACATATGTGAATTTTTGCATACATAGAAAGACAAAACATAGTTCAGAGTAACTTATTGTTCCATTAAATGACACATGAATTCTGTAGCATAACACAATCCTTCATTTCCCCTTTCAGACAGTACAGAGACCAGGAACTTCATCAACAATTTGTATTAGAAAAGTCTGAGATTTATAATGCAGCTCTTCAGAGAGAGATTCACCAAAACCGACCCCCAATACATTCTATGGAGGGGTATATATACAAACATAGGAGATAAAATATCTAGTTGATGAGTCATTGTGTAATAAATTACATCACCCACTCTGTCAAAGAAGTGAATGAAAGAAATAACTGCAACAGTTAATATTGGTATGCTAGCTGTCTTTTGTCAGACAAGTTTTGACTTTTTTGGATCAACAAAGTTGGCTGTAGCTACGTCTTTAATATGAATTTGCTGGGCATGTTGTCTTAATGCTTTGCTGAGTCACTGTCTTGATGCTTTGTGTAGTGCTTGCGTGTTTAATTCTCTGTTGACCTGTACTGTGACTGAAATCTGAAGCTGACAGAAAGGAAGAATATACCAAAATCACCTGGGCAATACTTCCAACATTGATTGCCACCATTCAGCTGGAGGTAACTGATGTCTTCTTATCTTTATGAGTGTTTCATCTGCTTCAGTATATCTATAGAAATTTGGAGGCACTTCAAACAGATGATTAATCTCATGCTCAATAAAAAATAGATTCTCCAATTTATCATATAGAGATTGCCCAGAGGGAGGTCCTGTTTCTTCTGTGGATCATGTAGATGTTGTAATCTGATTTTCAACATAATTGTTGATTCTGGTGGTATATTGTTCACACGACAATAGCTTTCCAGCACCGGTCACTAGGCTAGGCAATCCTCTTCTTTGCAATGCTGTTATTTTTGTCCTGAAGTCATTTACTTCTGCCTGCATCTCCTGACATTTCCTTTCCAGAGTCTGTATGAAATTTCTTAAGGTCAGCACTTTCTTTGTTGTCAGGATAGTTTATGTTCGATTGTGGATGTCTAGTGCTACCAATTCTTGCTTAGTGTGAGTGTTTAGGAAATGAATCATCTTGTTGGCCTGCTCAGGCATAATCCTCAATGTTGCTCTGGCCTTTTGAATTTCAAATTGAGTAATGTCGATTAATTCCATTTGCTCATGTATAGCCTGTATTGATCGTTATTAGTCATTGATTGATTAGCAAATTTTGGCCCACAAAATATTTTTGATCTCAGCCAAAGTTTTGTCTAGAGATAGTTCTTTTTCTAAGGCCTTCACTCTGGTATCTAGGGCTTTTATTTCCCTTCGCTTCTCGGCCACTGTCATTTTGGACTTGTCATAACTGGCCTATAGTTTGGCCAACCTTTCTTTGGCCTCTTTTACTTCTGTCACCTGAATTTCAAGCTCCTTGAGCGCTTTCATTAGGTCCTCCATACTCATACTGGATTCTGGTGCTGCTGTTGTTGCTGCTGTAGCATCTGTAGTTGATCTAGCTGTTGTAGGTGCTGGAATGGTAGGAGGGGCTACTATTGTTTATGTAGGAGGAGCAAGGCCAAGAGTTTTAGATGTTTGAGGTGGTTGGGAGGTTGACTCCCCATGTTTATCTTGCAATGCTTTCTCCAATTCTGCCTCCATCTGTAGTATTCTTCGATTCATCTTTAGAAGCAAATCCATGGTGTCATCAACCTCTTTTTCCTGTACCAGTTCTACAGTTTGAGGGTGAATGGTTGCAGGCAGCTTTGCCTGCTTTATGAGTGCAGCAATATCATCTTCCTTCTTCTTCATAAGGGCCTTGATACCCTTTGGATCCTTAGGATTGTGTCCTAGATCAACAATAATGTCCTCCAACGTTTTTATACGGTTATCCTTGGCAGTGGAGGACATCCTTTCCAGATCTAATTGAGTATTTATATGTTTCAATGATTCTTTTAACTGATGGGCCAGCATGGCCTTGTCTGTGAGTGTGGCATAGACCATTTCCCCTGTTTGCTTATGCAGTTCAATTTGATCCATGGGATGTATGTCCTTGGAGTGGACTTCCATGTTTGTCTTTATGTAGTCTGCAGATGATTTGGGGTGTGGAACTTTAGGCTTGAAATGAGTAAAAATCATCTTGTCCTCCTTGATATCATAAGCTGCCATCAATCTTTGTTTCTTGGAGGGTGTTGTTTTCAAGAATTGATCATAAAGTTGTATTCTCAATAGTTCATTCTATGCCTTGATTTCCATGAAAGTTCCTTTGATACCAGCTACCTGCTTGCCTTGCTTCCTGGAAGAAGACACCTCTATGCTATGCTGCATACCTTGTTCCTACTGGAATGAGCTGGTAGTAGTTTGCTCGCTGGACTCTCTCTCTGTTGTGGCTCTCTACCATTTCTTCACCAATTTCTTCTTCAGCCTGAGGATCAATTCTTTGCCTCTTGGCTTCTGGTTGCTGTGATGACCCACTTGGAGGTGTGGGCTCCTCTCTATCCCTTTTCTTACCTCTCTCCTCATTAAGAGGAGTTTGCAAGACTGGAATTTGTGATGTTTCATTTTGTTGTGGAGGGGCTTGCCCTTGACTCTGATCTTTGGAATTGGTGGGTTGTTCTGTCTCTGCTTCCTGTTATGTATCCATCACTTCTTTTCCCTTTCCTGTAGCTGTTTTTGTTGTAGATATTTGCTGGGCAGACTGTGCAGCTGCAGCAGTGGATGTGCCTTCCCTAACTTGGAGTGGCAGCTTGAATGTCACCTGGTGAAAATAATCCAAGTCAAGAGTTTTTTCTAAATCTTTTACATTTTGCTCCATTATCTCTTCTTGAGTAAATTCTTCAATTAATGTGCCTCGCACCCACTCATCTTTGTTGGCATATTGCTCAATTTTTGGAATTGGACAATTTTTATAGGCTAAAAACCTATATTTGACTCTTCTAGCACTGATAAAGCCATCAAGGTAATAAAGGACCCACCAGAAACTCCATTTTAGTTTGAGCTGTTGCCCCAGTATTTTATCGGCATCTTGCCAACCATATTTCTTGTTCATCATAAAGGGGTCTAGATGGTCATTGAATTTCAGGTTAACTTTCTTCTTGGCACTATGAAAATGAGTAAGATCTGAATTAATGAGTTGCCTATAGTATTCCAAGGCAAACAATCTCATGGGCACATATCTTGGGAGCTTGTAGGGACAGAGCTCACAACCATAGATCCTAATGACAGTGTGCTTTTGGTATAGGTACCAATCACCTATTTTATAATTCTTAGACAACTGCAATATTTTCTGCATGTCATATGACAACCTGGGAGGAGGAGTTCTTTTCAAGAGACATGAGACTGGATTAACAAATTAGTCAATGAACTCACAGTAAGAATATGGAGAGTTCTGAACTTGATGAAAAAGTGAAGACCAAAAGATAACAAACTTCCTTTCACCTTGTGAATCCAGCTTTCTGATGGGGCATTGGAAGCAATCTGACTGATAGTACATGAAAAAATGATAGATATATGATGAATATTTGAATATTGCCTCCCTGTCCAGCTTTAGTAGTTGGTCATGTATTTTATTGGCAATGAACTTGGCATAGGTGTATTTGATAGTAGGGGGCTTTCCAAGGCTATATGCAGACAAAAGGACCAACATTGTTTCATCAATATGCTCACTTGTTGAGAAACCCAGCACAGAGGATATCATGTCTACAAGCAGCTTGCCTCCCTCATTGAAATTGACATATAGGAAAGGAGGTGGCCCTGTAGGTTGGCGGGGTGCTCTCATGAAGGTCTTGGCAATTCTAGCAATTTCAGTGCTGGAGAGTTTGGGGACTTCATCCAACAGGTATTTGATGGAAAAGGGATGAACAGCTGGGTCTGTTTGAAATTTAGCATCTGATTAATGGAATCAGGAGTTATATGAAAGAGTATGCTCCCAGATGTAGACTTGACAGCTCTGAGGCTTGGGTCATAATTTTCAGCACAGAGGTGAATTATCTCAGGGAAAATATTTACAGAAGGCAAGAAATAGATGGGAAAATTTTACTCCCAAATGCCATACATGTCACTATTGTTTAAGTAAGTATTTCTCAGATGGCAGAAGGTCTGCAAGTGGTTTCTATCTCCAACCAAATCCTGAATGAGGTAATCAGTGTCAACTAAAGGCAGTGCTTCAAGCTCCTTGTTAGGTGCATTGATAGGAGTAACATTTAAAGCAGCTGGAGCGGCCATATTGAAATCTTTTCTGTGCTAATACTTGGAACTAGGATTTAGTACAATTATTGCAAACTGCAAAGTGAATTTGTATTTGGCAGTGGCTTTAGCTGTTTCCAATGTGTTTCAAAGGAGAAATTACAGAGTTTCAATAGACTTTGTCTCTGGTTGATAAACTTGTGGGGCAACTATAGGGCAAATAAAACTGTCTTTGAGCTGAACAGGTGGACTTTTGCAGAGAGAAGTCTGGTGAGAGTGGATAGTGAACAACTGTGAGGACCTGTGTTGGCAGCACCGGCTCTTAAAACCAATTTTTCAAGTAAATTTCGCAGACTGGCACGGGTTTACTGAGCTTTGCAGGAAGAGGATGTTAACCAAAAAGTTTAGACAACAATTAGGTGCATAATTGGCTTAGTGTGGGAGATTGCGGAATCTTATGCAGGTAAAAATGGACCAAATGGTGAAAACAGGGGTGAAAAAGGTTGACTGTGGGAGAATACCTGGTTTTCACAGCGCCGAGGGTGTTGAGCTAGAACAATGGTGAGTAATTGAGTCGAAGTTGCAGGCGGCAGCAGCTCGGATGGCTAAATTCCAGGCTGGGCAGCAAATCGACGTGAATGGCATGTACAACATTCCCGAAATAAGCAGTGAAAATGACATAAAATGGTCTATTTGCGTTGTTTTATGCAAATTTGGGTCTTTTTGGCTCTTTTTGGCGATGACGTCAGCATGACGTCATCGGCGGGTCCCAGGTACGGCAGGATGACGTGGACCTTTGACATGGGTGGTGAGGTGGCACAGGACATGGTGGCATGGTGTGGATGTGGGCAGTGATGTCACAAATGATGTGGTGCTGACGTCAAGGAGCAGAGGGCGGTATCTGGTTTCCTCCCCGCACCACCTTTCGGCATAAGTGGTATTGGGGGAGGGGCCTCCGAACACCCCAGGAAGGCGACGCGTGGCGGGGATACGGCAGTGAAACTGCCAATCTCCTGGATGCTAAACATCCACCGGCTTGTGGGTGAAAATGTCCACCCACCCTTGGATCCGGGGGGCCGACGATCGGACGGTTGGCGGGGGTTACGAGGTGGCGGACGATTAACTGTGGAGCCCGCCAATAATAAAACATTTAAAACAAAGGCGGGGTGGGTTTAAACTTTAATTAGCGGGGTTATGTGAATGCGTCCGTTTGTATGTTTAATTCCACATATAATCAAACATTTAAACATTAGCACGGGAGGGAAAATGGGGTTTGTGAGCGGGGGACACTATGGTAATAAATTTTACTCAAGGGTTTAATCAAAACCCGTAGTCTTTAGGGTGGGGGAGGGTTAATATTAGTCGCAGATGGACTAAATATTTCCCAAGACTGACTTATATAGCTATATTGCTATGGGGTGGGGTATTAAATAGTTTTTTTGGATTTTATATAGTTTTTTGTAGAACTAGGGAAGGGGAGCAATGTTAAGGAGCTAAATAATAAAATTAGTTGTTAATATGACTTTGTGAGGTGAAAATGCAGGGGAAGATGCTAAGCTTATGAAATGAAACTTAGTTACATAAGAGATGGAATTTAGAATAGTGATTTTTACACAAGAAATGTGGCTTCTTTTCCTTTAGTCAACTGAGAGTTTGACTTGGGATTGGTACTGGGATGAAGTGAAATAAGACTGTTGGGCAGATCCCAAGGTCTTTGGGGAGTGTTAGTAAATGATATTTGGGGGGAAAAGGGAAATTTGTCATACTTCCATTGTTATGTCATCCAACCACTTCCATGGTGCCAATACCTTGAATGAGATGAGTTCTTCTTTGATAAGTCAAATGGTAATAGCATTTCTACTTCTGCAACCTCACACTACCTACCCAGCTTAATAATCCTAACATTTTTTCTTCACTTGAATTGGGTGCACTTGAATTAGCAAATCCTGATTGTCCTCTTTTTCTTTTGACTGCCAACCTATCTAAATCTACCCTTATCTCTTCCAAGGACCCAGATTAAGCAGTTGGGCTCCTTCATTTCTCTACCTAGCTAGTCATCTGCCAAGCGTGAGCTGATTGGACAGGAATGATTCTCTATTCTGCAATAAACAATTCAAACATGGCATGGTCTAGATTGAACTATTGGGCCATCCATCAAGTATGATTAGCAGTAGTATTTGCACATTGTGATGCTACCAATAAGATAGTAGTGGCATTTTGACTGGCCACTTTCCTGGTCTTTGATTTGGGGTTCATTTTCACAATTTTTTCTGACCAATTTATTTTCTTGTCTTTTGATTATTCTTTTAAGACATACCCTCTCTTCATCTTTTAATTTTTCTAGTCTGTATACAAAATATGAAACCTTTTCAAGATGTAATGATGAACATATTTAGCCTTTCCACTGTCAATCATGAAAAATGAAACCTATTGGTATAGGAACCTAACAAGGTAATGCACAAAATTGTGCATACTTGGTATGTCTATCAACTACCACCATGATGATACTCTTTTCTTCTGACTTGGGTAAACCTTTGATAAAATCCATTGAAGCCTCCTCGCAACCTTGACTTGTCATGGATAAAGGTTGTAAGAGATTCGAGATCTTAATTGTCTCAAATTTATTTTGTTGGCAAACCGAACATTTCACCGCAAAATTTTTAATATCATATTTAAGGCCATCCAAAAAAATATTCCTTCTTAGCCCTGTGGTAAGTTTTTAAAAATCCCGAGTGCCCTCCTAAGGGAGATGTGTGCAATTCCTGAAGAATCTTTTGTTTGAGTTGGGAATTATTAAAACGGTAAAGGAAATGTTTATACCATAATGAATCATTATTTCAGCTAAATGTATCAGATGTACTAGGATATTGATATAAAATTGATAAAGGTATTACAGACTTATGTGTGGAGTTGTCTATATTACTTAGTGAAATGGATCAAAAAGATTTTGAATAACACATACAATTAAACAATTAGAAAACATAACTGAAACACATCAACACAACCAAAATTGATAAAGGATTTCACCAAACTTCTTGGCTACGTCTCCTGGTACTATTTTCCAGTGCTGACCTCTATATTATGTCTTCAAAAATAGTTCTTACAGGTGTGAGCTCAACATAAACTCTCAACACAGAAATGAAGTTCACCACTGAGTTTCACTGGAATACTCAAGTTGAAAAGAGTATAAACACGACTGTACTCATCACCTTGACCTCCAGACCCCCTGGAATAGTTCCAAATTGCATACCCCCCTTTCAAATTTTTGTGTTACTGTGTTTTTATAACATGTTTTAGTTAAAATTTTGCATTAAACATGGAAACAATATCTTTATAATAGAAATAGACTATAAAAAAAAGGACTGATGGGGACGGGGTGGACCCCGACTATCTGGCCTTTCACCAGCATTGATCTCCAGATAAGATAATATGAAGGCTATCACGTCCCATTTGTCAACAACTCTAGACTTTCTGCACCGTTGATCTATCTTGTTGAATCCAATAGTTCATACTCGACTCAATCGCCAAACAATCTGCTTGATCTCCACGATTCGATCAACTATCTCTGATCCAATAGTTGACAACCATATCAGGTGGACCACTTTCACGATGGTTACCTACCTGATAAAGTGGTTTTTTCTCTCATGCGACGTGCTATGTGTCAACTAATAAATTGGTTTGGGTGTGTTAATGTCAGTCTTTCCAGCCTTCCTCCAGTGATCAAACATGCTCTTACAAAGTTATTTTGAAGTGTCAAGGTCAATTTTTGTCGTTTCAAAGAGTTTTCAAGCAAAATTTGGTCACTAGGCATTAGGTCTAGGGTTTGCTTTCACTCCTTCTAAAGTTGTCCAAATGGCGGTCTATGTCATCATTTAGCTGATTCTATCATCATTCATAGGGTTTTCATTATCATGTCATTGTCTAATGAGTCATTTTACGTCTTGTTCATGCTTCAGTGGCGCCCAGGCAAGGTCATTTCCCTCTCCTAGGGTTTTGAAGCCATTTTCTCTCGGATGGTCAAATCATCGGCAAAACTTGTTTCCTGATATTCATAAACCTTCCCCTATCCTTCATGTACCTTATCAAACACTTCCCATCCCTTAGATCCGCCAAATTCCTCATTTTT
>APFE030219841.1:31461-56983 GCA_000404065.3 Pinus taeda
TGGAGAGAGCCTTCTCATACCCCGTAGGGCTAGCTACGAGGTGAAATGGTTTGATGTTGCCTTGAAGGTTTGCCTTTCTCAGCCTGAGGTGAAATCTCAAGTGCTAACAGGGTGAGCACCCTAAATTACCACTTACCACTTAGAGCCCGCTTGATAAACCAATTACTACCCTTTTGTCAGAACTCAAAGAGTTTAGCTCCTTTTGCATAAACGTATCGAGTCCGTTTTTCCAGATAACTTGCCTGCATGTTTCGATGTGATATGCATTGATCTCCTTTGATCAGACGATATCTTCCCTTGACCACTATTCCTCATCACCTAAGGCCTGAAACAATCTCCAACTACCACTTCATCTACTGTGCTAACATCATTTGGAACCTGTGACTCCTTCTTGGGTTGCCACATATCCTGCTAATGTAGACATTGACATTTTGACTTGAATCTTTGATTGGTTATAATTTCCCTATCCAAACTCGGATTTGCATGTGATTTACACCATTAGCTTCATTTCAATGAGCTCTTCAACCTTATTCCACCTTCACCTATATTTGAAGACTTTAGATTTAGAGGCTATTCTGGATCCATTTTGGATCACTCCTCCCCACTGAAAGCTTTTGGTCCACCAAAAATTGGTTTTTAGCTATTGAGTAAGTGAGGATAAAGTTCTTTCACTTGTCCAATTTCTATCCATCGTGCTTTACTTGGGTTTGAACCTTTGAGTCCAACTCTTAGGTACTAAATATCCCCTCATCACAAAGTTCTTATCCTCTTGTCAAGAACTGTGTCCTCCCATAATTCATTGAGATACCCAGGCAACAAATCCTTGATGGAAGGTAACTGACCTTGCTCTTCGGGATATTCAATAAATGAAGGTTCATACAACATCAAGTTTTCAACACTAATGACTGAATATATTTTCATATAAGTTGGTAGATCAAGGCAGAAAGCATTTTCACAAATTTTATGAAGTATTTTGAAAGGACCATATCTTATTGGTTTAAACTTCTTACCTTCCCCTTGCATTCTTTCTTTGCTGAAGTATAGCCAAACTTGGTCACCAACTTGAAAACTATTCTCAACTCGATGCTTGTCATGTCGCACCTGATACTTAGCTTGACTTCTTTCTAGCTATTCCTGTACCACCTGGTGAATTTCCTGGATTTGTTCAATGAACTTGGTTGCTTTGTCCACATCACTGTGTCCATCAACTTCTATGGCTTTACCAAAGAAAAAATCCAACGGAGACTTTGGTATAAAACCAAAACAAGTCTCAAATGGAGATCTCTGAGTAGAACAATGTTTGGCACGGTTGTAAGCATGCTACACATAACATAAATGCTCATCCCAAAGCTTGGGATGCTTGTTGCAATATCCTCGAAGCAACTGTATCATTGTCTTGTTGACCACTTCTGTTTAACCATCTGTTTTTGGTTTAAATGTTGTTCTCTTCTTTAACCTGGTGTCCATTAACTCCCATATACTTGACCAAAATTTCCCAACTAATTGAGAATCACGATCAGATACAATAGAAGCGGGTAACCCAAAATGAACCCATACATTTTGAAAGAACAACTTTACAGTTTGTTCAGTTGTGACCTATTTATTACATGGTATCAAAATACACATCTTACTAAACCTATCGGTAATTACTACATACAAATAATCATGATCTTTTCTAGACTTTTGCAATCCCCCAACAAAATCCATGGAAACACTTTCCCAAGGACGAGAAGGAATTGGGAGTGGAGTATACAAGCCTAATTTTCTATTACTTGGCTTTCTTGTAGCACATATGGTACATGCTTTGATATATCTAGAAACTGTCTCATGCATTCGTGGCCAATAGCAGAAAATTTGCAATTGTGCAATTGTGTTACTTACACCAAAATGACCTAATATGAGATAAGTACATGCTTCTCTAATTATGTTAACTCTTTCAGTTTGTGGAATGCACGACTTCCCCAAATGATATAAGAGTTGGTCCTTTATGTAATAATCCAATTCTTCTACCTGCTTGCCATGACTTAAAGTTGCATATACATCCCTAAAATTTGTATCTTGAGCATATTGCTCAATGTAACTTTCATGAATTACTGAATTATGCTTAAGTATAGTGGATGTATTTATGATTGGTCTTAATAACATCTCTACAACATTATTATGTATTCCCTTCTTATATCTGATAACAAGATGAAATTGTTGTAGAAAACCCATCCACCTGTAATGTCTTGATTGTTGCAATTTAGTTTGTGAGTGTAAATATTGAAGTGGTTGATGATCTATGTGTATAATTGTTTCCTTACCCATTATATAATGTTTTCACTTTTTTACACTCTATACTAACGCATACAATTCTTTATCATATGTACGATAGTTAGCTACTGTAGAAGTAAATGTCTCAGAATGATAGCATATAGGATTCTTGTGCTGCATCAACACTGCTCTCATGGCATAATCACTTGCATCTGTCTCAATCTCAAATGGATGTTGAAGATCTAGTAGTGCTAGCACCAGCGCTCTACTGATCCTTTCTTTCAATGTGTCGAAGGATTTCTGTTGTTTTCCTCCCCACTGAAACACATGTTTCATACTTTTCAAAGCATGTAAAGGAGTTGTAATCAATGAAAATTTAGCGATAAACTCTCTCCAATATTGTGCTACCCCTAGGAAACTTGTAACCTCTGTAGCAGATTTTGGTTTAGGCCAATTCACAATGACTTCAACCTTAGAGGGATCTACCTTTAGTTCACCACCCCCTACAATATAACCCAAATAATTTAAAGAATTCCTACCAAATTCACATTTTGACAGTTTTACATAAAGATTTTTTCTTTTTAAAACATCTAAAATTTGCTTCACATGCTTTACATGTTCATCCCATGTCTTACTAAAAACAATAATATCATCTAAATAGAATATTACAAAATGCTCAATAAATGGTCTAAATACATCATTTATGACTTGCATAAACGTAGCAGGAGCTTAGTTAAGCCAAAAGGCATAACCAACGATTCATAAATTCCTTGCTTCATCTTGAAAGTAGTTTTCCATACATCCTATTCTACAACTTTGATATGATGGTAGCCACTTTGCAAGTCTAATTTAGAAAAAGGAACTACTCCTTTTAATTGATCTAATAAATCATCTATATGAGGAAGAGGATAATGATTCTTGATCATAATTTTATTTAGTGCTCTAAAATCAATGCACATTCTTCACAAACCGTCTTTCTTTCACACCAACACAATTGGTGATCTGCACAGCAATGTGCTTGGTCGTATAAACCCTTTATCAAGAAACTCTTGTACCCGCTTCTTTATCTCTGCATTCTCTAAATTTGATAACCTATACATTCCAATGTTAGGTAGTGGAGCATGTTGCTGCAAATAAATATCATGTGCCATCTCCCGCTTGGGTGGCATCCCTTTACGTTCTTGAAATAAAATATCATAATAAAAAACAACTTTAACTAAATATGCTTTTTGTTTAGGATTACAGCGTTGGAATGCGTCGGATTTATCAGGATCCTTTGCCTTCACAACCATTAGTAAAAATTGCTTACTTGAATTCATAATTCCTTTCATCTGTCTCTAGTTTATGAGAGAGTAGTTATCTTTAATTTTATGAGGTCTTACAATATATTCAATTCCATCCTTAGTGAGTTGATGCTTATTTTCAGCTCGATAGAAGATAGCTTTTCTATCGTGCAAGTATGGACTTCCTAAAACAATGCCACATATATCCAATGGGAGTATGTCTATCTCAAACTCATCTACAAATGTTGACCCAATAGCGAACCGAAGTTTACATTGTCTCATAACTTGTATCTTTGTTTTGTCACACACCCAACCTAATGGATATGGCTTCTCATGAGGTTTTGTTTCTAGACCCAACTTCTTTACAATTGTTTCAGAAATCAAATTTACTTGTGACCCACTGTCAAATAAAGTATGCATTTCATTATGCTTGGAAATGACTCAATATGAAATACCTCATTTCTTTTCCTCTCATTAGTTTCATTATCAACAGAATGTGAAGAATTACTTGTAGATGCTTCAGAATCTTTACCTTTTATACTTGTGGCTGTAACTATTGTTTCGTCACTTGAGTCTGACCGCAAGTCCTTCTGAATAGTAGCAGCATTCTTTCGCTCTTTATCCCTGAACTTCTTAGGTTTCAATTTTGGATGCAAAGACCAACAATGTGCCTCATTGTGTCCTCCTTCTTAAAATGAGTGCATGAAGGTTTATCCTTCTTTACAGTGTTTGTTTTCCTCTCCTTCCATTGCAGTTTCTTATTTTCTTTATTCTTTTTATCAAAATATTTGGATGACTTCCCAACATCTAGTTTTACATTTTTACTTTTACCATCTAGATGAGATGCTTGGATTGATACGTCATCTAAGATAGTGGGATTAAACATAAGTATAGTATGCTTCAAATAAATACGAATACCACCTATATATTTTAACAATGTCTCTTATTAGTCCAATGATATGCCTAATGTTAAAGCTCTCTTACGAAATTCCTGAGTCTAAATTTGTACACTTTGACCCTTCAATTGACGTAGTGTTTGCCAACTCATCATTGCTGGCTACATGTAAGCCAAAGGATAAAATTTCTTTTCAATGGCAGAAACAAATTCATTCCAAGTTGAAATGATTTTACCATGTTTTTGAAGATTTGCTTGTGTCTTGCCTTCCTACCATACAAGTGCAATTCCTCCAAGTCGAAGCTAGCCAGCTGCATCATTTTTCTTTCTAAATCAAATTTTTGCACCTTGCAATATACATCAATTTGCATTATCCAATTATCTAGCTTTTCTACATTAAGTTCTCCATCATAAATTGGCAAATCAAATTTTACATCTAATTTGATCAAAGAGGCTTTCTTTTTCTTCTTCTTACAAGAACTAGTTTTATGAGAAGAGGATGATGACAATGATGATGATAAGGATATGGTGGAGGAGGCATTCCTCCTTTTCCTTTATCTTCTTTATCTGGAGTGGAAAAAAGAAAAGGTTCCTCTACTCCTTTGTCTTGTTTAGGTGATGAAGTACCTTCACCTTTATCCTTTTTGAACTCATTATACATCTCTTCCACCATGGCACGTATTGTCATGAAACTATCCAAGAATTAGGATTCTCATCCCAATGAAGCTTCATCTGCCATCCTTCTCTGTGAGAAGACCCTTCCAATGTCTGGATTCACCACAACAAGTTCTCCTTCACCTCGTCCGAGCCTTAACCTAGTCAACATTCAAATCTCTACACAAACTTGTCAAACCTTAAAAACCTTAATGCTCTGATACCACTTGATCTGAAATTGATAAAGGTGTTACAGACTTATGTGTGGAATTGTCTATATTACTTAGTGTAATGGATCGAAAATATTGTGAATAAAACATACAATTAAAAAATTTGAAAACATAATTGAAACACATCAACACAGCCAAAATTGATAAAGGAGTTCACCAGACTTCCTAGCTATGTCTCCTGATCCTAGTTTCCAGTGCTGACGTCTATATTATGTCTTCAAAAATAGTTGTTACAGGTGTGAACTCAACATAAACTCTCAACATAGAAATGGAACTCACCACTATGTTTCGCTCGAATCCTCAAGTCGAAAAGAGTATAAAAACGATCGTACTGGTCACCCTAACCTCCAAACCCCCTAGAATGGTTCCAAAATGCATACCCCCCTTTCAAATTTCTTTGTTACTTTGTTTTTATAACGTGTTTTACTTACAATTTGGATTAAATGTGGAAACAATATGCTTATAATAGAAACAGACTATAAACAAAAGGACTGGCGGGTGCGGCATGGACCCCGACTGTCTGACCTGTCCCTGGCACTGAACTTGAGATAGGACAATCTGACGACTATCACGTCTTGTTCATCAATGGCCCTGGACATTCCACAACGTTGATCTGTCCTATTGAATCCAATGGTTCACACTTGGCCCGATCACCAAACAGTCCATTCAATCTCCACCGTTCGATCAATTATCTCTGATCCGATGGTTGATAGCCATATCGAGTGGACCAATTTCATGATGGTTACCCACCTGATAAAGCGGTTTTCTTTCTCCTATGGCGTGCTACATGTCAACTGATCAATGGGATTAGGTGAGCACCTTGAATTACCACTGACCACTTAGAGCCCGCTTGATAAACCATTTACTACCTTTTTGTCAGAACTCAAAGAGTTTAACTCCTTTTGAATAAACATATTGGGTCCATTCTCCAAGATAACTTGTCTGCATGTTTTGACGTGACATGCCTTGATCTCCTTTGATCGGATGATCTCCACCCTTGACCGTTGTTCCTCATCACCTAAGGCCTGAACAAATCTTCGAATGCCACATCATTTGTTGTTCTAACATCATTTAGAACTTGTGACTCTTTTCACGGTTGCCACATGTCCTGCTAACATAGACATTAACTTTTTGACTGGAATTTTTGACTGGTTCTAATTTTCCTATCCAAACTCAGATTTGCATGCGATTTGCACCATTAGCTTCATTTCAATGAACTCTTCAACCTTGTTCCACATTCACCTATATTTGAAGACTTTAGATTTAGAGGCCATGCTGGATCCATTTTGGATCAGATATTGTTGTAACTTTCGAATGAGTGCCCATGCTTCTTCTTCATTATTCGCTTCATGTCTTGCTTCAGTTATCTAATCTGGTTGGATAATAGAAATGGCGCAAAGCAATGCTTCCACATCCTCATCCTTTCTTGTGAGTGGATCTGCAAAAACATTTATCTTCCCTTTCTTTTAGATGATTCAAAGTCATAACCGAACATCTTTGTGACCCATTTTTTCTTCTCTTCTGAAGATAATCTTCGTTGTAAAAATTATTTAAGACTATCATGATCTATTTTTACCTTGAAGTGCCTTCCCATTAAGTAAGGTTGTCATTTACTAAGTGCATGTATCATTTCCAATTCCTTCTCATAAATGTCATTGTGTAAATACTTTCCTTTGATTGGACGTTTTTCAAAAGAAATGGGTTTTCCTTCTTGTATTAAAACAACACCTATTCTGTTTCTTGCGGCATCACATTCAACAATAAATGTTTTTGTGAAGTTTGGCATAGCTAAGAATGGTGCTTGGCACATCGCTTCTTTAGGATGCTTAAAGGCCTTAGTTGCTTATGGAGTCCAAGAAAAGCATGTTTCTTCATTAATGTTGTTAAAGGTGCTCCTATTCTCCCATAATTCTTAACAAAGTTGCGATAATACCCTTTTAACTGAAGAAATCCTTTTAGATGCTTTATGGATGTCAGTATTTTCCATTCTTTAATGGATTTAATTTTGTTAGGGTCTACCTTAACACCCTCATGAGATACAATATGACCAATATATTCCACTTCCTGTACTCCAGAAAATAATTTGGAGGTTTTTGCATACAATTGTTTTTCCTCCAATAGATTGAGCACCATGTCAACATGTTGAACATTATCCTTCCAAGACTTGTCGTAGATTAGTATATCATAAAAAAATACTAACACAAATTATATAAGGAAGGGTTTGAAAATAGAATTGATCAAACCTTCAAATGTAGAAGGTGTGTTGCTAAGGCCAAAAGGCATTACAAAAAATTCATGATGAACCTCGTGAGTTCTAAATGTTGTTTTTGGAACATCTTCAATTTTCATTCTTATTGGGTGATATCATGAGTGAAGGTCCAACTTGGTGAAGTAAATTTCTCCATGTAATTCGTCCAATAATTCATTAGTGATACGAATGGGAAATTTATCTACAATATCTTGTTGATATTCCTATAATCTAGACGCATGCACCATGATCCATCCTTCTTGCGCACCAATGCTACTGGAGCAGAGAAAGAACTTTGATTGGGTTGAATTATACTAGCCTCTAGCATTTCTATAAGCATACAATCAATTTCATTCTTTTAGGCATAGGGATATCGTAAGGCCTGATGTTTGGAGGAATACTTCCTCGAATCAAATGAATAATATGATCATGATCATGAATAGGTGGGAGGACTTTGGGATTCTCAAATACCTTGGAATGATTGTCCAAGACTTTTTGGAGGTCTAGAGAAATAAATGATTTCGATGTTTGAGCCTTTAGTGAACATAATTATGCAACTACGCCATATTTTTGTTTCTTGTCAAGCTAGGTAGTAACTCCATGAATTAAATTCATATTATTCCTTCAGGTTGGTCTTTATTATACATGAGGGAGTGATCTAGGTGGATGTTGGTGGCCACCCACCTATCCCATTTGGACCCCCACCATTGTCTTTCTCAGCATTTTCAGTTTCCTTAATTGCAGCACAACTTGCTATTTTTAGCAGTTTTTTCGGTCCTGAACTTCCGGAGCCGTTTTGAGGCCCTAAACGACATTTTTTGGGGAATCCGGGGGAACATGGGTCCATGGAATGGACCCATGTTGCCCATTCCAACAATGATAGTGCTCGAATAGATCTTTCTAATGAGCTATCATACGCGTCAAACGGAGATCGTATGCCAAAGTTATGACCCTGGGAAATTGATGTACCAATTTACCCAAAACGGGGCCCACAATTTGGCGTTTCATCTTCTAGGGGTAGGTTTTGGAATGGGAAGGGTTTTCCATTATTTCTCAATAATAAATAGGCCTTCGGGCCTCATTGTAACACAGTTTGGAACGGTTCAGAGGCATGTAGCCGCACATCTCTTCTCAGAGATAAGCTACCATCGCCCTAGCTGGTTTATTTCCAATTCTGGTTGTAAGCATATTTCGGTATCTTCCATTAATGAAATGAAGTATTATTTCCGCTGCATCTCTTTATTTATGGTTATCGCATCTCTGTATTTATGGTTATCTCTGTAATCTATTGTGTTCCTGTTTAAATCCAGATTAGTGGTATCAAAGTGGTCTGCTTTTTTTTCTCTGTTTTTCTTTGCATGTCCCCAATGAGGTCGAGATATAAGGAGTTAGGGCTTGAACTGGTCGAACCTTTGCAAGACCAGCCTCGTAAATCCCGACGGCTCCACATGGAGGATGAGAAGAAAGACGAGGGGGTAGGAGATCCTATCAAAATCTTGCTTGAAGAAGCTCTCAAGCGGCAAAGGAACGCGATGATGGATAACTTTGCGCAGATCCTTCAGCGGCTACCCAGAGGCGATGCATCGGCTTCCAACAACTACTCTGGAAACGCCACACCGTTTAAGGTACAAGTAAATTTTGAAATCCCCATCTTCGAGGGTAAAATAGACGCAGATGCGGTAGATAAATGGTTAAATCTGCTAGAGGGTTATTTTTCTGTTCATGAATTTTCAACTCGGGAAAAGATTGTTTTCGCTCTTCTCAAAGCAGCCCCCCATGTCAAGGAATGGTGGGAAACCTACTGCGAGCAGAAGGGTGAAAGCACATGCTCACTATTTTCAGCTGCACCCACTTGGGATTCATTCTGAAATGCCATCAAGGAGCAATACTACCCTGTCAAAAGCTATGAGGAAAAATACATCAGATGGACCACGTTGCGGCAGGGACGAGACCAAGATGTGCTGGATTTCACAAACATTTTTCATACCCTTCGCACACAGTTGGGTATCAAAGATTCTGAGCTGCATCTGGTACTCAAATACCGTGGCTGCCTACACAAATACGTCCAGGAAGAGATGGAGTTATTGAACATCTCTTCACTCGGCACAGCATACCAATATGCTGTCAAAATCGAGCAAAAGTTCAAACAGAAGAAGCGAGACTTTGGATCTGCAAATCCGAAGCCCAAAGGACAGAGCCAAGGCAGGGTGACCCAAGACAACCCGTCAAAGCCGCAAGAAAATAACAACACCACAAAGCCAAAGAAGGACACAAGAAAGTGGTGTGAATTCCATAAGAGTCCCATTCATAACACAAGTGAGTGTCGGACCAAGCAGTCATTGGTGGCCGAGTTGAAGGCTTCCGAATCAGATGCATGTTCTGACCCTGAGCCAGAACACGACAAGGGGAATGGCAAAGGGAAGCAGATCATTGATGCGGATCCCAGTGCCACTGTTGCCACTGCCAAGATCCAAGAGAATGAGCCCGAAGAGCCAGACGAGGGGGAACGTCTTTTCTACTCACAGATGTGGGTGAAGGGTTCGCCGCTACAATTCATTGTCGACAGTGGCAGCCAAAAGAACCTGATTTCAGCAGAGGTCGTGGAGCGGTTGGGCCTACCGACTACACCACACCCACAGCCATACAGTATCGGGTGGCTTCATGAAGGACAAGATCTCAAAGTTCGCCAGCAGTGCCGCCTTCCCTATAGCATCAAGCCATTCGCAGATGAGGTATTGTGTGATGTTACACATCTGGATGTTTGTGATTTATTATTAGGCCAGCCATACTTGTGGAGGTGACATGCTGTGTATGATTCAAGGCCTCGTGCTGTCATTATTTCTTTGAATAATTCATTATATAGGATACCGGAGGTAGCCCCACCTATCGTCACATCTTTGATCACTACTAAGAAAGGCAACAAGCTCATATCACAGACCAGGAAATTCATCCGTATGGTGCACTCCCAAAGTAAGGGGAAGATCATTGCTACATCCATGACCCCCGCAAAGGGTTCCTCCATGCAGCAACAACAGCAGAGGGATACATTCATGACAGAACATGGGAACAACTTCTCCTCACCCACAGGGGTACCACATAAGTTTCAGGTGGGCGACAAAGTTTGGTTACATCTACAGAAAGAACGCCTTACAAGAGCCCATCAAAAGCTCAGACCACTCCAACATGGTCCTTACAACAGTACCAAAGCTATGGGTAACAATGCCTTGAAGCACAGCATTCCTCCATTCCTTTTCTTGCACCGAGTGTTCACTGTGGACCATCGTCGACCATGCTTCCCACCATTTCGGGACACATCAGAGATTGCAGAACAGCTCACCAGTGACCCAGCTCAGCAGAAGCTTCCTCATCTCAGGGAGGAACTCAATGCAATGGGGACCATTGCTTTCATAACGGGGGAGAATGATCCAAGGTGGATGTTGGTGGCCACCCACCTACCCCATTTGGACCCCCACAATTGTCTCTTTCAGCATTTTCAGTTTCCTTAATTGTAGCACAACTTACTATTTTTAGCAGTTTTTCGGGTCCTGAACTTCCGGAGCCGTTTTGAGGCCCTAAACGACGTTTTTTGGGGAATCCCGGGGCAACATGGGTCCATGGAATGGACCCATGTTGCCCATTCCAACAATGATAGTGCTCGAATAGATCTTTCTAATGAGCTATTGTACGCGTCAAACGGAGATCGTATGCCAAAGTTACGACCCCGGGAAATTGATGTACCAATTTACCCAAAACAGGGCCCAAAATTTGGCGTTTCATCTTCTAGGGGTAGGTTTTGGAATGTGAAGGGTTTTCCATTATTTCTCAATAATAAATAGGCCTTCGAGCCTCATTGTAATAGAGTTCGGAATGGTTCAGAGGCATGTAGCCGCACATCTCTTCTCAGAGATAAGCTACCATCGCCCTAGCTGGTTTATTTCCAATTCTGGTTGTAAGCATATTTCGATATCTTCCATTAACGAAATGAAGTATTATTTCCGCTGCATCTCTTTATTTATGGTTATCGCATCTCTGCATTTATGGTTATCTCTGTAATCTATTGCGTTCCTGTTTAAATCCAGATCAAGGAGACTGTTCACTTCATCTCGCGATGAAGGTTCATCTTTCTTATTATTTATTTACTTCAATTCTATTTATTCACCCAATATTGATGATTAGGTGTCAACATTCCCCCCCTTAATCTGAAGGGATATTGGTGAGTCTAAACATCACTCTGAATCGTTCAAGATTTTCTCTTCCAGGCACTTTGGTGAAGATGTCTACAATTTGCTCATTAGTGGAACAATGATGGAGATGGATTGTTTTGGCCTCAACATGATGTTGAATCAGATGATATTTAGTATTGATGTGCTTCGTTTGATCATGGAACTTTGGGTTATTGGCCAACTTTATTGCAAAGGTATTGTCAATCATGAGTGGAGTTGATTGTACTTGTTTTACCTGCAAATCTTCAAGAATTTTCCTAAGCCACATAATTTATTTTGTTGCCTCAGTTGCTGCTGCCACGTATTTTGCTTCTCTTATGGAATCTACTGGAACTGATTACTTGCATGATCTCCAGGAGATAGCTCCTGATCTAAGACTCATAGCATATCCTAAAGTAGATACCCCAGTTTCTTTGTCTCCATCAAAGTATGAATTAGAGTATCCAATCAAACTGAATTCGTCCACTTGCGTATACTTGATTCCAAAGTCTTGAGTTCCCTGCAAGTACCTTAGAACTCTTTTTGCAGTAGACCAATGTCCTTCACAAGGCTTTTGCATAAATCTGGAGAGGATTCCAATAGAAAACAAAATGTCTGGTCTGGTAGTAGTTAGGTAGTTGAGACTTCCTACAAGCTATCTATACTTTGTTGCATCCTCAAATTCTTTTCCTTCAATAGATGTGAGCTTTAAATTTTTTTCCATTGGATTAGTAAGAGGATTACATTCTGTCATGCCAAACCTATTCAACAGATCTCCAATATATTTATTTTGAGAAATAAATATGGAGTTCAGGTGTTGAGTTACTTCAATACCAAGATAGTAATGAACATAGCCCAAATCGGCCATTTCAAAACTTTTTCCCAATTCCTTATTTATGGATGTAATGTAGCTTTCATTTTTCCCTGTCATCAAAAGATCATCTACATATACCACAAGATATACAATTATTTTGTTAACTTTCTTGACAAATAAAGTTGCATCATCAAGATCATAATGTTTGAAATTGAGTTTCAGAAGATGCTCAGTTAGTTTTTCATACTAGGCTCGCGGTGCTTGTTTTAGGCCATAGAAGGATTTCACAAGTTTGCGTACTTTATGTTCATGTCCTTTCACATGAAATCCTTCATGCTAGGACATAAGAACATTCTCTTTTAGATCTCCATTCAAGAAATCATTTTTTACATCCATTTGATGGAATTTCCAACCGTTCTGAGCTGTTAAGGCAAAGAGTGTCTGGATGGTAGCCCACTTTGCTGTGGGGGAAAAAAGTCTCCTCATAATCAACCCATTCCGTCTGTGCAAAACCTTTTGCCACAAGCCTGGCTTTGTGCTTGTTAAGTGAGCCATCAGCTTTATACTTTTTCTTGTAGACCCACTTGCAGCCAATTGGTTTGGTTCCTAATGGAGAATCAACCAGCTTCCAAATGCCATTCTTTATGAGAGCATCATACTCCTTTTGCATCACTTATTTCCATTCATCACGAGAAGCATCTTCTTTGAAGGAAGTTGGTTCAAAATCTATAGACAAGTTCAATTCACAATCATAAGAAACATCCATATCAACAGGTGAATTAGAGTCATCTACATCACCTCCATTTTGCCGATTTGAATTTCCAATTCCTGTCTTTCCAACCTCATGAGGATGAACACTTTCAAGTGTCTTTGTCAGCCACTTTAGGGGACCTTCCTCAGATGGTCCAGGCTACTCTGTTAATTGAGTTGGGACTGAATCAAGATTGAGTCTCCCAATTCTATCAATCACATCACTTAAAGAATCATTTGTTTCTAGAGTTTCATGCGGGGGAGAGAGTTCTTCAGAAGAAGATTCCACATGTTGATCTAGTATAGGAATCCCCCCTTCAAGATGTGGAATCCAGATGTGGAATCTGATTATCAAATTCTTGAAATGATTTTGCATTTGTGAATTTATCCAAGCGATCAAGTTGTCGCTCAACAACATTGTCAGTTTTGGATGATTAAAAAAAAATTACATCTCTAGATACAACAAACTTTTTATTGACTTCATCATAGAGGCGGTATGCTTTGGAGGTGTTTGAATACCCCAGGAAGATACACTTACGACTTATTGCACTAAGTTTATTTCTATGTACCTTTGGTATCAAGGCATAATAGGTGGAACCAAAGACCCTGAGATGCTTTATCGAAGGAATGTGCCCATACTACATTTCATAGGGAGTCTTGTTTCTGATAGCATTAGATGGACATCTACTCTTTATATATGTAGCACATAGAATAGCATTAGCCCAAAACATTATTTTTACATTTTTGAAGAAAAGCATGGAGCGTACCATATTTAAGATTTTCCTATTCATTCTTTCAGCTACACCATTCTGTTGGGGATTATAAGGTATAGTTGTTTGATGTTTGATCTCATGTTGGTGAAGATAGTTTTCAAATTCATTCGATATGTATTATTTTCCATTATGAGTGTGAATAGACCCAATATGAGATTGTTCATCATTTTCAATCCATTTATGAAAGTTCTTGAATGTTTGAAAAGCATCAGATTTGTTCTTCAATAAATAAACCCAACACATTTTGGTGTAGTCATCAATAAATGTCATCATATATTTATTTCCATTTGCAGAAGGAAAAAGAATTGGACCACATAAATCTGAAATAATGAGTTCAAGTTTTCTATGTGCTCTTGAATTTGAATCATGAAAAGACTGTTTGCTATGCTTTCCTAGAACGCAAGCATCACATTGCTTAAATTTCCTAGGAATTGTAGGCAAACCAGCAACACCATTTTTCTTCAACAAGCGGAGGTTGTCATAGTTCAAATGTCCAAATCTAGCATCCCATAATAAACTTGATGGAAGTGTACCTTCTTCATAATGAGAATTTTATGAGAAATGTTGTGCACAAGCAGAAGTACCTTGCAGCTTGAGAAGTCTTTATTCTTCTATTCCCCTCATGACAAGTGAGTGGCCAGATGCTTTTCTCACCTCAAACTTGTCATCAAACATATGAATGGAGTGACCTTGCTGGTGGATGTGGGCTAAGGACAACAAGTTTCTCTTCAGCTGTGGGAGATATAGGAAATGATGCAGAAGAAAGTCTAGAAGACCAGGCAATTTAAGCCTGATTGTGCCAAGCCCTGATGGCTTGATTTTTGATTTGTCTGCAAAGTATACTACTCCATCAACGTTGTCAGTAAATTCTTCAAAAAATTCTTTCCTACGAGTCATGTGGAAAGTTGCTCCTAAATCAAGCAACCAATCATTTTTCCAAGAAGCAAGTGAAGCAATAAATAAATCTTCATTTACTCCAATATTACATTGTGCCACCACATAATGAGAAGATTCAAGTGATTTACCTTTTTTTGTGTCATTAGTTTTACCTTTGGGTTGATTTCTTTACTAATCAATTTTGTCCCAAGGTATTTTTCATGTAGAGGCATCATGTGATCCATTTATTTTGTAGTGTATATAGTGCAAATTTGCCTTTTCTCCTTGAGATTGTCTGCTTCCCCTGCCTGTGAAGTATCTATCTCTTCCTCTTCAACCACCTCTTCCTCTGGAAGAATCTTGAGCATGATTCTTTTCTTTATGAGCAAGGCACACAACCTCTTCAGAAGATTCAGGGGATGTCTTCTTTCCAAAATCTTTCTCTCTTTTAGCAATTTTTTTTCACAAGAGAGTCAAAGGTAATATCTTTGAGATTTTCATTTGCTTGCAATAACTCAAGATAATTGGAGTAAGTAGGATAAAGTTCCTTGAGAAAAGCGATAAGAATAATATCCAATTCGACGTTAGTGACTTTTATATCATGCATTATAGACTTTACTTCGGATGCAAGAGCAAGAGGATCATTATTTTGCAATTCAAGAGTGAAGAGTTTAATCATGAGTTGAACAACTTCAAGTGCAGAATGTGAGTCATAGAGTTATTTAAGCTTTTGTAAGGCTTCAAGTAGTTGAAAATGGCGAAATATGGTGACTCACCTCTTCATTTACAGATGTTGTGATTAATGCATAATCTTTGTTGTTCTTATTTTCCCAAATGGCGAGCTCTTTGTTTGAGTTAGGTTGTTTTGGCTCTTTGTCTCCGTCTCCAATGCACACTCCTTTCCACAGCTCATTGAAAATGAGGGTGTGTTTTATCATCTAGGACCACTTAGGATAGTTCTCCTTGCTAGTGAGAACTATTCCCGCAATGGATATGATTGAATTCATACTGTAACAAAAACATCTGCTACAATTTTTTTTTACCTCCTAATGGGAAAAAAATATAATTCTAATATGACGGGATAAAAAATTCAAATGTCAATACGCATTCAACTGGGCGATGTTAAAATATAGAATATATATGGGTGGGGCAGTGTAAATATATGGTGAGCAACTATGTATATATATGGAAGCCTAAATGTACCAGCCTAAATATATTAAGAGTAGCCTAAATATATGTCACTGTAAATACACAAAACTCTACAGCGTATTCAACTGGATAGCGCTCTGATACCACAACTTTCCAAGCCGAGGTATGGTGGTCCTTCACGCAGCAGCGTTCCAATACCGAGGTATGGTGGTCCTTCATTTAGCAGCGTTCCAATACCAAGGTATTGTGGTGGGTCGTATTGAAGCAGCGCCACCATGTTTCCACTCCCGCAGCACTCCCCCACACTTTAACATCACACTCACAGTGGCACTCTCAACAACACACTTCAACAACACACTCAGGCCTCTGAAGGCCAAGTAATGGAATAAAAAAAAAACTAGAGAAATTTTCTTTATTTAAGAGCAGAAGGGCTCCAATACAAGGATGGTTTCAGAGTTTTTTTTTTTTAACTCACAACGAGATAGAGATTAGGAAAATTGTTCCATCAATTTCTGAAGGATTCTTCTGTTTGCCTCCAATGCCTATGACTAGCAAATCCTCCAACGCCTCTGGAAACTTCCAGAAGGTATTACCAGATGTTGGGATATTTCAGAAGGTATTATGGAAGGAAGATTATAGCAGAGCAGCACAACATATTATAGGTGAATATGAATAGAAAATGGTCAGAGAAGAGGGCGCAGAAAATTATTATGGTAGAGAGCCCAGAGAGAAAATATGGCAGAAAAATTGATACAAGGAATTATAACTAATTTTAGGAACTTGGCTCTCATACCATGTTAGGCTAGGTAGTAACTCCACGAATTCAATTCATCTTATTCCTTCAGGTTGGTCTTTATTATATACATTATGGAGACTCACTTCGTCTCCCGATGACTATTCATATTTCTTATTATTTATTTACATCAATTATATTTATTCACCCAATCCCGATGATTAGGTGTCAACATTTCTTTAGAATCTTTTTCATGCCATTAGAGACGATTATCCTTCCTGGTTTCCCTGCGATACCCCTTAATTCCACTTCCTTTCCTTCTGAAAAAAAATTCAAAAAAAAATCTTGAAAATTAAAATCTATCATATTGAAAGATTGTAACCATTGGACTCCTAGTACAACATTAGCACCACCCATTGGAATGGAAATAATTGGACTCTTCAATATATATTCACCCATGGATAGCTTGATATTTGTCGCTTTCTAGAGAAATGTATGGTTCCTCCATTTGCAACCATCAGATGACACTCTGGTGTTGGATATAGGAAGCATTTTAATTCCTTGGTTATCCTACAATGAATAAAATTATGGGTATTGCTTGGATCAATCAACACTATTACCTTTCTCTTCTTGATATGTCCTTTTATCTTCAGAGTTTGAGGAGTGGTAATTCCTTCCAATGAATTACAAGATATGGCGAGATTTATTTCATCTTTCTCTTGGGTTGATACATGGTGTATATCTTCTTCTTTTGATGTTTCTTATTTTTTTTCTTCCTCCTCTTCACAATCGATGTATAATAATGTTTTCTCAACACACTTATGATCTTTAGTGTATTTTCTATCACAATTGTAACAAAGTCCGTTTGCTCTTTTTTCTTCCAATTGTCGTGGTGTCAACCTTGTAGGTTGTGGAAGGCTAGGAGAAACTAAAATTCCATCTTTATAGTTGTGAGTTGTAGGATTCCTTGTTGCCATAATTTTGATTCCAATTTTTCTTGCCAACTTGAATGCTTTCTCCAATGAATTAGGTTCCCTAAGGCGAACCTCATGTTGTATGTTATCCTTTAGAGTCCCCATGAAGACATCAAACCTATGGTCCTCTAGAATATCATTTACCCTTATCCTCAATTTTTGGAAGTTCTCAATGTGCTAGACTATTGAGCCTTTTGTTTGAGATTCATCAATTGGCTAAAGAAGGTGTTTCTATTTGTATCCTCATAATGTGCTATAATTTCCTCCATAAAAATTGACCAAGTGACAATTTTTTTATGAGAGAAAAGTCATCGATACCATACAAATTGGTTGGGTTCTAAATATAAAGTTAGAATGAGTACATTTTATGTGTTTTTCACATTATGGAGATTAAAATATTGCTCCATCTATAGTATCCATGTTATAGGATCCTTTCCATAAATCTTCCTCATATCGATCTTTGGAATATGGTGGGTACTCAATCCAACGTTAGATTTTATGAGATCATAATTAACATTTATTTTGTTCTCATAATGAGTTTCCTATAATACATTTTCACCATTGTGAAGTAATGCCTTTTCATAATTATGAAGCATTTCTTGTAGCAATGTTGTCAAACCTTCCTTGAAACATTCCATGTCTACTTTTAAACCATTCTTAAAATCTTCCATATTATCTTTCATGCCATCCATATTAGCTTTCATGTCATTCTTCAAACCTTGCATGTTTGATTTTAAGCTATTCTTCAAACCATCCATCTTAGCTTCCATTTCATTTTTGTTTACTCTTTGTGACAGAGAAATTTGTTGCACTTGGTCTCATAATTTTGATATATCATGTTGCATTTCTTATTCTTCTTCGTGGGTCATAGTACAACTTTCAGGTTGCTTACTAGGTGTTTCCATTTTCTTTCTTCGGGGCATCAATTAATGATTACTATGCTTCACCATTCCCTTTGAATCACTTCAAACTATTTTTTTCAAACAAAACTTGTGCAAATTTTTAAAAAGATTTCACACAGTTTTTCACTCTGTAAGAGCTCAATATTGAATTTGTTGTATCTCTCTAATTTTGGATCCCCAAGGTCTGAAATTTCTTCATGTAGTATCCCTGTACGCCCTATTTCCAACCCTGTAATTCTAATCGAGATTTTATTCTACATGAAAGAGATATTACGAATCTCCCATGATGGTCTGATTATAGACTATTTCAATAGATAGAACTTGTTCAAAGTTCCATGTGTCCATATTTCAATATTCTGCCCTAAAAATAATACCCAACAAATGAATGTTTGTTCTATTTCTATCACCATTTACAAAATTGTAATCTGATTCTCACTGTTGGGTGTGGAGCATGATTATTTAGAGGTCTTTGTTTTAGCCAGATGTATACCCTAGGAAGTTTGTACACCCCTCCATGCGGGGGGGTGTTCGGGGGTACTTGTCCCTCCCGCAGCAGTTTGGGGGGGCTGATCCCCCGCGGTTTGGGGGTCCAGGGGTGAGCTATCCCTTGGCGGGGGTTTCAAGGGCAGTGCCCCCGAAGCTAAAAATAGATGTAAAATTGCCTTGTAAAAGTATAGTGATTTTTAGTCAGTCTGGGTTGTTCATTAGGTAGATGATCTGATGGTAGAACTTATGTTTAGTTTAAGGTTTTTTCCCTAGAAGGCAACCCCTCTCTTTTTATGAGGGCATTGTATTGAGGCTGTGATATAGATGTGTATTCTCCGAGCGAGAAACAGAGAGGTCAGACTGTGAGAGAAAATAGAGGATATTACAACGGATCTACTGTCAGTTGTGTCTCTTCATTTTGCTGGATAATAGAAAGGAAGGATGGGTTGTTCAGGGTGGATGTAGTCCAAACTGGGTGAACCATGTATATCTGTGTCTCTCTAGTTTTATGTGTTTTCTATGCTTATATTTATTCAATATTCTATGTGTTCCATTGCTATGTAATTTATAATTTCCTAACACTCACAGAGAAAGTTATGAGGATTTTCCCTAGTGATGAGGGAAATGTTCCCCTAGGGATTTTTGGGTTGAAACCCTAGCAGACTGAAAGTTGTCTATAAAGAGAAACACACATTCACACAACCATTATGCTATTATAAGAAAAATCTATAGTAAGAGGGGTGTACCTTAGGTCCTACATTTGAGAAGGTCCTTAGGGTCCAAACACTTCTTCAAGTTCCTTTCGCTCCTTTGTCCTACAAAACAACCAATTCCAAAGAACACAACAGTATATGGACAAAAACTTATAAAGAAATCATCTTCATGTTATAAAGGAAGGTAGTTAGTTATGAACTTTAAACAACCATTCACATATGAATTTCAACATGAATATCATAAACATAAAGAAGACTTATATCAGGAACTAAGACGTGTTTCTTTTATTATAGACAAATAAAATGCATAAAAGGAATGATTTCACCTGAGTCACCTTTCACAAGCTCCAAGCAAAGCTTCCTTCTGGATCCGTCCAACCTCAAGCCTTTAGCAAACTCCTTCCATGACTTACTCCATGATGTCATAAGTAGTGGATGAACATCAACACACAAGGAAACAATGGTTTCCTGTACAAATGGGGGAAGTGCAGAAGGCACAAGGGTCTTCAGACTTGGTCAGGGGAAAAATCTCAGTATAATAACCTTTCTCTCTCTTCTCTCCTCCCTTAGGCCTTCCCTTTTAGGTCTTTTTATACCTCTCCCAAAGTAGCTTTTTAGTTGAGAGTTGGTTGGGAACAGTTGGGCCACGAGCACTAATAGGTGATCAGCAGGTAAAACCCACGATCTCTGCCCGAAATTAAGGAGTTTTATATTTTTTTAAGTGTTTTAATACATATACGTGGGTTGGGTATATTCCTACCCATGTATACATGCGTTTAACTCAGGGAAATGTCGCGTATAAGGGATAAAACACTATTTTTTAAATTATGAACCAGGTCTAGAAGGAGGGGTTGCCCTAGGCCATGAGTGCAGCATCACAAACCATAAGAGTGAGATTTGGAGGTATAACAGATGCCCCCTAATACATGAGGTCAGAAGGGGTACATGATGGCCGAAATTTATTAAGCAAGTACATGGAAAGGAAATCTGTCAAAAACTGAGGAGGACTTCACCAGAATTCAGCCTATCAAGCCACAAAAGGAGATCAGAAAGAAAAACTATCTGAGGCGAGCATACCCATGCTCAGAGAAAGCAAATAATATCCACATATCAAGCACAAGCGGATCCACTAAGTATACAAGTATAAATGACTGGAAAATACATAATGGATCATCTGATCATGATCGAACAAGTACATGTCTGAATATCACATATAAGACTATCAATGATGCTAAAAAATACAACGGATCACTGATATCAAAGACTGATCCCAAAAGGTACCCACTAAACATGATGGAAAAGGATGATACTACACTGCAAACTCAGGTACCAACATATAGAATGTCGCCATGACTAACTACAACATATAAGGTGGAGTGGTATCAACTAGCAGCAACAGGAGAAACTGTCAAGTGAACCAACAAATGGTGATACAACCTGAGGTCTTCACCGACTGCCGTGGTACATTTCTACACCATGGGAATAAATGATCTAAAGTCAACCATGTCAGAAATCGTTTGATTACCAGTCATTGTTGTATACCGTTAACAAACGCGAGACTACTCACCGATAATGATAATGAGCATCAAGGTACCTAGTACAGTCCAACAAGTGCGAATAGATGAGTTGGAGTTGAACACCTGTAAGAATCTATCGATTAGGAGACAATAATGGTTTCCCACTTTCGGTAGCGAAGGATCTGCCACTAATGACTGCAAACCCCAAGGTACTGCCAAATGGGCTCTAGATCTTTGCCCCAGAGCAATGAGTCGGAGTTGATAGGGAAAGATCTGCTCGAAGGAAGGCATTAAGGCATCCTTCATCAATCGAGTGCTAGTGTAACCCATAGGCCAATAATGTGGAAGGAATCGAACGAAAGAGATGTAGTAACCCAACCAAAGTACGTTTCCAGCGTACACAAGATGTGGTTAGCACACGACAGAAACCCTCTGAACCAACCAATAATGAAAGTTGACACAGAGGCGAGGTATCCACCAGTAGGGTCAAATGGAAACCAAGATACTGCATGAATCCCAATGTGTGATAATGTAAGCTGATGTTGAACACAAGGGAAACCACTCAGTCAAAGACCCATGATACTGATCGATGCTGAGCACAAGGTGACCTATCAATAATGAAAATAGGGCAATGGTGCATCTCTATGCCTGTCCTCAGAGCAAGATGTCGTCGTCGATAAGGACAAGACCCGCCAGCAAGAAGTCAATGGGGACCTTCTCAAACTAGCACGAGTAAAGGACCAATATAGCTGATGTGATAATAGACATGACACTGACAACCAGGGATGGTTGACTAAAAAATGAGTCAAGAGACACCGCAGAGAGGCCGACTTAGGCTAACTTCCCTTAAACAAAAGCACGACTCAATGTGAGTATGTGGCAGCATATGATGACTCTGTATAAGTTCGTCATGTAGGAGGCATGAACAAACCCTCCATATGATTGGAAGAGATAACCAATCGGGGGAGAACTGACTCAATAACAAGGTTAAGGCGTACCTAAGTCAAACTAAATCCCGCCCAAAACGAAGGAGACTTTGTTTTGAGTGCTTTGTTCAAGGGCAACATGACTGACTCTAGCTGCCAACAATAAATGGAAATACTATCCCGTTCCCGCTCTTTTTTGAAATATTTAAATTTTTTTTCTTTTTCTGTTAAGCTTGAAAAAGAAATAAAAGAATGCTATAGTATAGTGGAAAAAACGAGTGTCGGTGAAACAGATGATCTAGTTCCTAGGAATGGAACATTCCTATGCTCAATGCAGGGAGGTGAAAACTGGTCAGTGACACTCAAAGGTGTGTTCCTTCCATGGGTCAAGGTGTGTCAAGTCACAGAAGTCAAAGGGTTACAAGGTTGATTTTGTAGTCATCATGGTCAAAAGTTGGCTTAAACATGAGTCCAAGTGAAGCCAGCTCTAGGCCAAAAGGTGCAAGTGGTCAACATGCAATGTAGTAGTACAACTCAACACAAAGGAGCCTCTAGGGTATAAGGCCAGAAGAAAGTGAAGAAGTTAAGAGGAATGAGTCTTCAACACATAAGTCATGGCGGGACTACAGAGGTACACCCGAGCCTACTCAAATCAGAGCAGCATGGGCAACCAATGTCAGTGAGGTGCTAACGATGATGCCCATGTAAAGGATGGCTCTACCATCGTGTCATGATTTCAAGAATCGGCGAGTGAAGATGGCTTACGAACCATAACACGATGGGGTCGAACCTATGGCAGATGTATCGACGAATGAAGGCTAGTATGCATAATGCAATGAAAAAATGGTGTCGCTAACCTATATGCCAGTGAGAAAACGATACCTGCCATGACGGGTCAGCAGTCATGGAACCGTCTCGAAATTGTCGAAAAAACGTCCAAAATGTACTGAAAGACACACCATTCTCGACATTCCAAGCTCCCAAGTTAAAAGTCACATGAGGCCAAACAAAATAAAATTTTGAAAAAAAATTGCATTTCCAAAACTTATAAAAGGGAATTTGGACTCACCATTTTTACCATTTGAGTTTGAGAGCAAAGATTTGAAGAAAAAGGAGAAAACTTCCCGTATACCAAATTCGACCATTCAAATTCTTCAAAAACCTCCAGGTAACTCTTATACTTAGCTTGCAATTGATTGTGACTAGTTTTAAGATTTTTGATTAATGTTTCACCGTTGAATTTTTGCCCAAAATTTCACCGCGGCATGTACGCAGGTTGGTAATA
Source organism: Pinus taeda (assembly GCA_000404065.3). Classification (NCBI taxonomy): domain Eukaryota; kingdom Viridiplantae; phylum Streptophyta; class Pinopsida; order Pinales; family Pinaceae; genus Pinus; species Pinus taeda. The sequence goes on from APFE030219841.1 coordinate 55,125, forward strand.
TGAAACCCGCGTACATGCGGGCCCTATACGTGACTGTGTGCACAGGAATCCGCGTATACGCCGCGAACCAATTTTAAACAAAAACTAACGGTTGCAAATCATTTTTTTCTTAGAATGCCGGTCACTTGGCATGAAAGATAGCATGCAGCGGTGGATAATGAAGTCATGAATGATCCTGAAGCTTTGGATGCCCTACGGGGATGCGGTTTGCTTAAATTCTTCAAACTGCCGAATATGAAAGCAAACATACGTTTGCTTGAGATGCTCATTGATTATTGGGACGTCGAGGAGGAAGCCTTTATGATTGACCAGATGCCACTCAGGGTAGAAGTGGAGGATATCTATTTCATCACGAGCCTTTCCCGAAGGGGAGAGGTAGTACATTCTTGGGGCGGGACACGGAGTAGTCTCACCATAGAGGACTACATACAGATATATTGCCCGAGACATCCCAAGAAGGTTGGGAACCAGATTTCTATCACACATGTGGTGAGTTTATCACTGAGGATAATCTTATTCACCATAGCTCGAGTGAACGGATCATCCTCTCTGCATCAGGCATCATGGCTAACCATGAGCGTGGTAGTTGACTATCTCACTACTGTGTTTGACTGGTGTACTCCTCTTCTGGCCAACGTGAAGAGCCATCTCACTTCTATCAAGAGGGGACAGACCAAGAACTTTGGATATGAGACTATCTTGTGTACGTTCCTTTTCGAGAAGGTTCCCGCACTTCTCCCCAAGGTAGCAGTTTCCATCAGCACCCCACGCATTCCATGCATGGGCCGGTGGGTTGATCTGATGAATCATCTGGGCAGTGGGGAGGTCCCAAGGACTGCCTTCGACAATGACTTCTTCACCTAGTGGGATCAGCAGATCATCGCCTTAGATGGCTACCCCTGTTAGGCCCCTATACTACTAGTGTAACCCCTTATTTTTATTAGTACAACCCACCTATTATATTGATGTACCCATGCAGTGCCCATATTGTTACTATTGTGCCCCATAGAAGCCCACTATTATTATTACTGTGCCCTTACATTATTATTGTTATGTCGGCTCTGATTATGTTATGATCCCTTTAGAATCCTATATATAGAAAGGAGGTCTTTTCATTTCTGGCATCCAAGAACTGTTCATTTATGTAATGTAAAGGAGGTTTTCCCCTCGAAGAGGCTGAATTCTAAGGCGTTGATCTATCTTTTCTATCTTTTCTTGAGCTGGTTTCATAACATTTAGTATCAGAGCTTTGGATTCTAGGGTTTCGCTGCTCCAAACAGGTCATCGTGGAATTTTCACTATAACTTTTTTTCTGTGACGTTTCATAAGTCACACAAAAACCCAATTTGAGAAGAATCGCGTTGAACCTTGGGTCTAAATTTCAGAGCTTTTTGCGTGATATTTGAGGAGATATGATCTACGGAAGTTGGTCTTTTTGTAGACTCCTGAGTTACATTCAAAACAGGTGACCTGGGGAAAATCGTCATAACTTTCTCTCTGAGCATTAGATTGGAATTTCATAAGAAGGTAAAGAAAGAGGACAGACTGTAGTTTCTTGTGTGTAGGTTTTAGATCCAAAGGTTGAAAAAGTGACTCGTGACACGTCGTACAAGTTCGCTCTACTGAACTAGTCTATAATCAAGTCACTGTGGGAGATTTGGTATAACTCTTCATTGGAGAATCTAATTGGGATCAGACTGGTGGAAATGGAAAGAGGACACAGAGGGCTACTGTAGATCACAATTTCAGAACTTAAAGATCTGAAAGTACAGAGTTATAGTCGTTTCAAGATCGAGCTCCTAAAATCAAGAAAAAGCAAGATGAGGAAGTTTGATGGCAAGGATGCGGTAAATTGGATA
>APFE030219841.1:57802-68855 GCA_000404065.3 Pinus taeda
CTCTAGACATAGAAGGACATATCAAGAAGAAAAAGGTTCAAGCAGTGAAAGATCACATTGAGCATCAACAACAAGTTCTCCAACTTTTAAAGGATAATGCCACTTTGGTGCAAAATCAAACGAAACAACAGGATGAGGATGTGGAAGCATTCTTTTGTGCTATTTCTATTATCCAACCAAATTGGATAAACAAAGCAAGGGATGAATGGAAGAAGGATGAAGAAGTATGGCCATTTATTCAAAAGTTGCAAAATATCCTAATTCAAACAATATTTCCAGAAATTGAAGAGGAAGGAAAAATCATATTGGAACCTGGAGATGTCACAGAAACAAGAACCCGACAGCTACGAAATCAATTTCAGAGTATCTCATCAAGTGGAATAACTTACCAGCTGAAGATTCCACATGGGAGGACAAGAATTTTATACGAAAGCATCAAGAACTACTCAAGCATTGAGGACAACACTTTTTGAAGCAGAGGGGCATGTTAGGCCGCTATACTACTAGTGTAGCCCCTTATTGTTATTAGTACAACCCACCTATTATATTGATGTACCCATGCAGTGCCCATATTGTTACTATTGTGCCCCATAAAAGCCCACTATTATTATTATTGTGCCCTTACATTATTATTGTTATGTCGACTCTGATTATGTTATGACCCCTTAGACTCCTATATATAGAAAGGAGGTCTTTTCATTTGTGGCATCCAAGAATTGTTCATTTATGTAATGTAAAGGAGGTTGCCCCCTCGAAGAGGCTGAATTCTAAGGCGTTGATATATCTTTTCTATCTTTTCTTGAGCCGGTTTCATAACAACCCCTATGCTGGGCTACATTTCTGAGGAGATCCTAAACTACCATTACCACCAAACGCAGGATGGGGCGAGATTGGTAAGAATTTTTTGATTTTTTGATTTTTTGGATTTTTCAAATATAATGATGCATTTTGAAAAATATTTTTGATGGGATTCAAATTACTAATATGATGATCATGTTCCAGATATTGGGCTGGTACGACTAGATGGGTTCCCGAGGCATGGATGGCGCGGCCGAGCTGAAGAGGCAGTTGTTGATACAGAACGGACTCTAAATAACGTCCAGCGACACTTGACGAGACTGAGTTGCCGAGTACCGATGGCTGCCATAGAGGATCTTCCTGAGGATATGTAGTGTCATGTGGTTGGCATGCCATGTGACTGGGTGCGTAGTTTTCGGCGTGTGGCCAATGTGATAGTTACCTACTTGGCCGCTCATCCTAAGCCGGGGCATTAGATATGCCAGACATGATTATGGGCATTTGAGGTCCGAATTTGTATATTTTTGGACAACATATGTACACTCGAGATGCTTTATGATATATATATATATATATATATATATATATATATATATATATATATATATATATATAATATATATATATATATATATATCTGTATATGTATCATAAATATATATATATATATATATATATATATATATAATATATATATATAGTTTGAATTTTTGATGCTTGATTTTATTGTGATGAATGATTGATGTGCCAGTCTAAATGCTTGATTAGCAATAGAATCAGGTAACCCATTATGAGATCTTGGAATGTGCAAATAATTAATATAAACAAATGATCTTTGCAACAACCTCACCCTTAAATACTGGGGATATAAACATCGATCCCGCACCTGATAAATGTTATTTAATTGTGACACTATCAATTGAGAATCAAGATAAACTACCAACGAGTCGATCTCGTGAGAAATTGCCTCGGATAGTAAATTAATAACGGTGGTATACTCAGCCATATTATTTGAAGCGGAACCAATGCATATACCTCTTGATACCATCAATTGACCAGTTGGATAATAGAGTACCCAAGCTATGGAAGTGAGATTCCGAGTGTGCCGACTAGCACCATCGGTGAATCCAAAATAGACCAAGTCATCCATCAACACCTACCACAGCAGACCAAAAATTGTTGATATAAAAAACTCTCGATGATATATGTACAAATATACATAATGTACAAAGTAGTCATTGCCTAAATCCTACTTAAGCAAAGTACTTCTTTAGGTAGAGCCCGTTTCGGGGCTCCGCCAGCTTGTTTCCCTCAAAATCAATTAACTCATACGACCCTTTTTCTAAAACTCGTTTAATAATGAAAGGACCATACCACATAGGCTTAAACTTGCCTGCCCCCAAGGTGTCTTTATCTTGGTCATAGACCAAGACAAGGTCACCTTCAGAAAAGACTCGAGGATGGACAGATTTATCATACTACGTTTTAACCATTTTCTTATGAGCTTCATTCATCGTGGCGGCATCTCGACGCTGCTCATCAAGATGTTCCAAGTGAAGGAGGTGCTCTTCGAGACTTAAAGTCTTTGGAAGGAGCTCAACAGCTAACTTAAGAGATGGAATTTCACATTCAACCGGAAATATAGATTCCATCCCATAAACCAACTGAAAAGGTGTAAAACCAGTAGCATTCTTCACAGAGGTCCGATATGCCCAAAGAGCTGAATACAACATAACGTGCCAATTGGACCGATTTTTGTCGATTTTCCATAGGAGGATCATCTTAAGAGTTTTATTGACTGCCTCGACCTATCCATTGGCCTAAGGATAATAAGGAGACGAATGCTCTTGCCGGAAACCCAATTTGAACGCCAATTCAAACATCAATTGATTCTAGAAATGACTGCCATGATCAGTGACAATCTCTCCCGGGATACCGAATCTTCAGATAACCTGATTGAATAGGAACAATGCTGTCGTGTCACTATCATTTTTATAAGTCGGCAAGGCCTCGGCCCACTTCGTAAAGTAGTCTACAGCCACGATAATGTACCTATGATTCGCCACTGAAGGCGGATTACAAGTTGTAAAAATCAATACCCCACTTAGTAAAAGGACCAATAGTGACAATGGGAAAAGAGGAGCTGGATGAGCACGCATCTTGCGAGTAAATATTTGATAGGGTGACAGCATTTGACCGCTTCCACACAGTCTTTAAAGAGTGAAGGCCAAAAATAGCCAGCTCATAAGATGTGTTGCGTTATAGCAAGCCCTGATAGATGACCACCACAAGCTCCACTGTGGCAGTCATTTAGCACTGAATCGGCTTCCTCTAAGGTTAAACAGCGCTGAAGGATTGAATCAGCCCCTCGACGGTACAAGGTATCACCAATGATCACATAATTTTTAGCCAGGTGACGTAATTTTCGACGTTCATTCTTGGAGAAAGTAGCTGGAAACTTCGAAGTCTGGAGATAGACAATGATATCTCCATACTAACGGTCGAGTGAAGAGATGAGGAATAAATGTTCGTTGGGAAAACTTTCCTCATAAACAGTATCCTCTCCACAAGGTAGCTCAGAAATTAGCTCAGCAAAAACCATGGATTTCTTAGACTTGGCAGACAAGAGCTCGAGATCAAATTCTTGCAAGATGACTATCAATCTATTATATTTGCCCCCAATCACTCGCCTATTGAGGAAAAATTGAAATGGATTGACCGCCACTAAGACAAAAGTTTTATGCAGTAGGATATAATGACGGAACCGTTGGACAGCATGGACAGCTGCCAAGGCCAACTTCTCAACTGGAGAATAGTGAATTTCAGGAGCTATTAAGCCTCAACTCAAATAATAAATCACATGCTCGGTGACAGCGTCGTCCTCCTGAATGAGAACCATACCAATGGTTGATTCCGCTGCAGCGAGATATAAAAAGAAGTCTCTCCCATAATCCGGTGGACTCAAAAGGGGGGCAGAGACTAGTGCCTTTTTCAAAGCATTAAACGATCTTTGCGCAAAGTCGTCCCATACAAATGGAACTCCTTTCCGTAGCAAACGCATGAACCCTTTAGTGATCTTGGCATAGTTCGCTATAAACTGTCGTACGAAATTAGCCTTCCCTTGAAGACTTTGAAGTTGTCGAATTGAGGATGGGGGAGGCAACTGAACTATTGCCTAAACCTTGAATGGATCAAACCGAATCCCTTCATTTGACACAATGAACCCTAACAACTGACCGGATGTAACCGCAAAAACACACTTGTTGGGATTCAACCGGATTTTATAAAAACGACATCACTCGAAAACCATTCGAAGGTGACTATGGTGATCAGTTCTCTTTCAAGAACGAGCAGTGAGATCATCCAAGTATGCTTCGATGAAATTTTTGATGTCGTGGAAAGCATATGACATGGCCCGCTGAAAAGTGGCTCCAGCATTTTTAAGACCAAAAGGCATCTTTCTATATGCAAAGGTACACGAGGGACATATAAAGGTTATCTTATGTTGATCTTCAGGACGGATAGAAATTTGATTATAACCAGAAAAACCATCCATGAAGGAAAAAATCTCATTACCTACACACTCGTCGATAATATGATCAATGAATGGCGTGGGTTAATTATGTTTCGGACAAGCCTTGTTTAGGTCCCTGAAATCGATGCACACTCGGATTGTTCCTTGTTTTTTATCCACAGGGACTGGATTAGAAACCCAATCAGTAAGAGGAACAGGGTATATGAAACCTACCTTTAGCAGCTTCTCCACTTCAACTTTGATAGATGCTGCTTTCCTAGGGTTAACTGGCCAAAGCCTTTGACGAACTGGTTTAGCGTTTTCATACATCTTGATCTCATGTTGAACTATAGATGGGTCAATTCCAGGCATTTCTTCATAAGACCAAGAAAATACATCTTGAAATTCCTTGAACAGGTCGGTGTAAATTTGAATTTCTTCAGGGGAACACTCAATTTCGATGAAGAGATTCTCGGTCATGTTAGGGTCCCTAGAGATGTTTATAGGTATTGTTTTCGAAATCACCAACATCTTACCTTTGGCATGAACGTGTGCTGGAGCTAAAGGATTTGACACCGTACAAACATCACTAGTACAGAGCTCGGAGAATCTAGATTCTACCTCCTGCAATGGAGGAAGAAAGTATGAACGATGGTGTAAATCCTCCCAAGGTCGATCTATACCCATGATTGCTTTGAGGATTGCTTCTTCTGAAGGTAAAACTGAATCTAAGCAGTCCAATGCAGAGGTAGAATCTAGGCTCCAAGTCGGGGCCACATCGCCATCTAATTCCTCTTCGGAAAGAGGAGTAGAATGGTCATCTGCAGAGTTGATGATAGACTGATATCTAAGCTCAGCTATAGATATAGGGAATTCCATTCCATTCCCTTGTCCTTCAACTAATGTGGTCGTAGGTGAAGGCAAGGTCCAAGGGTTTGAGAAATAACGAGTTCAGAAGAACTCTTCTCGAGGAGACTCCTTAGATGATGAAATGGCATTGATTTTAGAGAAAGGAGAGGGGAGATCAAAGGTACCCATCAACGAGGAATACATCCCTACTCCTAAATTCTCAGTAGGCAGACGAGGGTTATCCACTAAAGCAATAGTAGAGTCAGAGCTTGATTGAGGATCAACTAGACAATAATCCAATTGATCAACCTTAACGATTTTCCCCTCATGAGGAAAGCAAATGACACAAAACAGAGTCGAAACAGTGGCGTCCATTTCGTATACCCAGTTCCTTCCTAAGAGGAGATTATAGTCTAGGTTAGCATCTACGACTTCTACTTCAATATTGAAGGCCTTCCCCCCAACACATATAGGAAAGGCTGGGATAATCCCATGTGGCTTATGAGAATGACCATCGAATGCAGTCAAGACGGTAGGTGAAGGAATAGCCGAAGGCGATCCAATAGCCTTCCAGAATGACATCAACATGATGCACATGGAAGCTACTTCATCAATAATGGTACGGAAAATGTTAATTTTCCGGTATGTAGACTTAATTTGGAAAGGCATATGATGAGGGAGTCACTTTTTGACATTTAACATGTCGAAAGTGAGCACTAAATAGTTAGTTGGATCGACTGCCCCAATCGCGGAAAGTAAAGCATTTCGACGAGCCGGACACGACTGGAGAACCTCTAAAGCAGACATGGCGCATGGAATCTGAGCCAGATCTTCAACAATGGAGTAATTCTGGGCAGCCCTAGCATTAGGATTAATAGTCATGTGTTTAGCAGAACGTTTCAGTATCCGTGGTATAGTCTCAACAGGGGGTCGCTCAATATGAAGGTCGGTATTTCCGGGAACAGTCTTGTCCTTAGAAGTTTCGGCTTCACCATAATCACGTGACTGAGTAGCCATATGGATGTTAGAACCCACCATGAAAACATTCGATGATTTTTCCCCTTCCTGGTTGCCCGCTGCGGAGGTTCCAGGGTTTGAACTCGCACCAGCAAGAAGTTGCTGCCCTTGGGGAAAAGGGTTGGTCAACACAGCTTGAGAACTAGAAGTCCCTTGCTGCCCTAACAAGTGCTGAGCATCTTCAATCTTGGGGCAAAGATGAGTTAAATGGTTTCCACTGCACAACTTGCATGGAAACTTAACTTTCTTTTTAGACTCATTTCTACCACCACCAGCATTATTGCCGGATTTATTTGCGTCAGCCTTCCTATCCTGGTTCTTTTTCTTACCTCATCCTTTCTCTTTCCCATTGGAATTTTGATTTCCTTTGGGTTTATCAGATTGGACAGCATTAATCGAAGAGGTTTGGGAAGCCGGAGGGTTAGACGATGTGACTTGGTTGTTAGAAGCAGTTTTTAAAGACAACTGCTGCAATTGGTTCAACAAGTTCACTGTATTTGTGTCTACCGACCCAACAATACCATCCACGTGGGGACTTGGCTTCAACTTAGCTATGTCAACCTTAGACCCAGGAGCATCTGACAAGTATTTTTGTAGGATCCCAGACTGAGAGTAGATCAATTCTAATTGTTGGGCCCTAAAAATGGCTTGCTCCTCAGAATAGACTCCAAACATGGAGACATCCTTCGAGATCTCAGGTTGTAAGGATTTCAAAAACCATTCGAGATGGTACTCCCGAGGGATTTCAGCTTTAATAAGCCTCTTTCTCCGTCTCCATTCCTGAATATAATCATAAATGTGAGTTGCCTTATCCTGACGAAAAGTGGCCAGTAGTCAGTTCTGGCATCATAACGGACAGGCAACTGAAAATGATTTAAGAAAATATTGGCTAAGTCAGTGAAAGATGTAAAGCTGCCCCCTGGAAACTGTATATACCATTTAGTCGCATTACCAGTCAACGTGCGTTGAAAAAGTCTCAACCTAATCAAGTCATCGATAAGGGAGTTAGATGAGTACCACAAATGGAATGTGGTTACATGGTCGCCAGGGTCTTCACCGCTCTTCCCTTCGAATTTTGGAATGTCCGAAGGGAGTTTGGTTGGGACTAGAGGCCAGGCCAGATTGTACTTGATTGGATCATTTGTTAACTTAGTGAGATCTAGAAAATTCAATGTTGCCAGAAATGGAAGCCTAGGAGGAGCTTGGGGATTCCACCGAGACTCGGCGGAACTCCCAAAGTTCTGAAAAGATTGACCTGGATTTTGAAAGGCACCAGGCTGCTCGAAGTAACTAGCAGAACCGGCTGAACCAAAGGGCAAGCCTTGTGATCCAGCAAAATTTGGAATTTGACCAACTCCGGCCGCAAAACCACTAAAACCAGCAAAGTTTCCTCCTAAAGGATTATAAGGAGTTGATAACCCCTGATATGGATTCCAAGCAGAAGCTAAGGGAGGAATACTTTGAAACGAACTAACTGTGGTGTACAGCCTATTCCCATGTTGGCCGAAAAATGGATTCCCAGTTCCCCCGCCACTAACTCCAGGGTTAGTCCAACCTTGGAAAGGATTGCTGCTTTGTCCTATAGAAGAAAAAGGCATGGATCCTATCATCAGGTTGGAATGTGGTATATGACCACTTCCGAAAGGAAAACCTAGAATGAAGTCGATCCACTCATCATGGACATGGCGGCGCTAAATGGAACTGAAGGAATACCCTGTGAATGGGTGCCAAATGGGAAGAATCCAGAACCAAAAGCATTGGTTTGGGAATTTTCACTCATGGATGGAATGGAAGTAGACCCAACTAAAGATGTGCTAGAAAAAGATCCAAACAAAGAAGCAGAGGAGATGGAAATCATTCCTCCCCCTTGTACCGATGTTGGATTCTACATAGTTGTAGCACTTGTAGTAGAAGCCATGCTCCTAGTAGTGGTCATCGATGATAAGTGCGTAGCGTAACCTGGACTTGACATTCTATGCGTCAGAGTCCCAACGAATTGTAATACGTCTAGATGACTAGATGGTAGGGGAGAATTCGGACCCGCTAATGACTCTAATAGTTCTTCTACCTCTATGTTATTCTCTGCTTGTTAACGCACTCGAGAAAGAACTGGAGTGTTCCTCTCTTGTTCCGCGGAAGTGCCAGTCCTTGCTTGAATACTAATGCCCTCGAGAGGAGGATCAATCCCCCATGCGTCAACTGACGTGGGACGAAATCCACCAGTAGTATTACCTCTGCGTCTTCTAGGAGAAGGCTCTAAACATGGTGGTGAAAGACCACGAAGTCTTCGAGACTATCTAGGTGATCGGTCAGCCACTTTGAATTTCTTGTTAAGATCTAACTAAAGACTCAAAAAATTGAAAGCTAGGCCAACTAAGAGCACAGAGCACACTCTATAAAGTCGCTAAAGATAACGGCCAGTCAATCAACCTCCAAGTATTTCTGCTTCGGGTGATTAGGACCGGACACCAAAATACGATAAAGTGAATTAAGGGGCCTTCCGAAGATAGTCTGGGATAATGAGGGCCCAGTCCTCTCAGCGAAGGTAATAGAGGAAGTTACGCTGACCTCCTAACAACATCCTACACTGGTGCAAGCCCCCATGCTTTGCAAGGGCGCCCTCCAGTAGTACTATCGAGAGTGATGCAACGTCGACCTCAGGTGCCACAGGATTCCCCTCCACAACCACCTGTGTAGATCCCTAGGAGTAGCAACTATGGATACCAACTCGTCACAGAAGCCAGGTAGAACAATCGTGAGGTAGGTTCGGACAAGTAGGAGAGGGGGTATCTCTCTTACCTATCTTCACAGACCCTCGTGCTTAACTCCCATACCTCGAGCTTTCCTGGTCTTCCTAACGCTATTGGATTTTCACTCGTTATTCAGACTCCTACGTTTGACGTTTAAATGGCCTTGGAGAGTTAACTCTCCACTCGCCTAATCCAAGGCCCAAAAATCCTAAAACTTGTTGGCGTATCTAACTTAAATGAAAAATTTTAGTGAATTTTAGTTAGCGCTTGATTTTAAAATAGGTTGTTCTTTAAGTCATGAGATAACAGAAGTGAAACTAGTGGTGTTTTTGACGCAAAAGAAATTAATAAAAACCTAACTACATGCACATGCACTTGTTTTCATTTTTCGATGAAGAGCAATTTCTATAGGGTTCAAAGGAACTTATAATAAAACAAATCTTTCTTTTCTTTTCGTTAATTCACACTTCACACTCACAAAAGTTAACAAAGCTATGTATGCCTAAAAAGATATGCAAATCTATCCTAATGCAACAAATATATGTTGATGCAAGATTCAAAACAACTCTAAAAACAAGAAATGAAAGTTGCTTGCTTATCAATTTTTATTTTGCCACTTAAAATGTCTAGATGGAATATGAGATGCTACCATTCATTTCGTCTAAACACTAAAAACAAGTTTCAAGGCAAACATAAAGCACTTTCATTCACTAAAACGAAACCAAATGAAAACCAAGTTCAAGAAAGCAAAACGAAGTTTTTCAAAAAGTTTTCTTCAAAGCAACAACAAAAGAGTCTTTTCAAAAATGCCTTCAACAAGACTGAAACTTTGTGATTGAAGAATAGGCAACAAACACTTTTGCAAGTTGACACCACACAATGGATGAAAAATCAACAAACATAAATGTGTTTAAAGATGCTCTTAACAATCAAAAGCAGTAATGAAAGCTTTGGCAGCAAAGACCAAAAAGATTAAAAAGACAAATTTCAAGAAAGTAACAATCAACAACTTTCATGAAACAAAGAAGTGGATGGACCCAAAAAGCAGTTTTGTCAAGCAAACAAAAAGTCACCAAAAGCAAGATTTAACACAAAGATTGAGACCAATCTTTCTGCCCTGATGAATCAGAGCAGCCAAGATTCCAACAAGAAATCTTGCGTGCTTTAGCAAAAACGACGATGCTTGCAACAACAAAGACAAGACCAATACCCCTTACAATTCGAGAGAATTTGGAGCAAGATGCTTGCTGTAAAAAAAACAACTAATACTGGAAAATGATTGTTTCAAACTGAATCAAAATACCAGACAGGCCTTGAGAGACAAAAAGATTTACAAATCTTGAAAATTGCAAGATATACACGATTGTACTTATGTACAGATTGCGTGTATACGTGACTGAACCTAAGGAAACCTGCGTATACGCGGGTTAACTTCAGGAAACATGCGTATATACTCTTCTGTAACTAAGAAAAACAATGTATATAAAATATTTCAAGAAAAATAAGAAACAAACTGAAGAAACTGACAAAACTTAGAATTCAAGAATAGACCACACAGCAACAGCAAGCAAACAGACAGCTCAGCCCTAATTGGCTTTAAAACACCCAAACTAGGAATAACAAGAGTGTTGTCCCCAGCGGAGTCACGAATTCTGATGAGGGAAATGTTCCCCTATGGCTTTTTGGGTTGAAACCCTAGCAGACTGAAAGTTGTCTATAAAGAGAAACACACATTCAGACAGCCATTATGCTATTATAAGCAAATTCTATAGTAAGAGGGGCGTACCTTAGGTCCTACATTTGAGAAGGTCCTTTAGGGTCCAAACCCTTCTTCAAGTCCCTTTCGCTCCTTTGTCCTGAGTAACCTTTTGCAGGCTCCAAGCAAAGCTTCCTTCCGGATCTGTCTAGCCTCAAGCCTTTAGCAAGCTCCTTCCATGACTCACTCCATGATGTCATAAGTAGTGGATGAACATCAACTCACAAGGAAACAAGGGTTTCCTATACAAATGGGGGAAGTGCAGAAGGCACAAGGGTCTTCAGACCTGGTCAGGGGAAAAATCTCAGTATAATAACCTTTCTCTCTCTTATCTCCTCCCTTAGGCCTTCCCTTTGAGGTCTTTTTATA
>APFE030219841.1:69709-146384 GCA_000404065.3 Pinus taeda
GGAGTTGGTTGGGAACAGTTGGGCCACAGGGCACTAACAGGTGATCAGCAGGTAAAACCCGCGATCTCCGCCCAAAATTAAGGAGTTTTATATTTTTTTAAGTGTTTTAATACATATACGCGGGTTGGGTATATGCCTACCCGCGTATACACGCGTTTAACTCGGGGCAATGTCGTGTATAAGGGATAAAACACTGTTTTTTAAATTTTGGACTAGGTCTGGAAGGAGGGGTTGCCCTAGGCCATGCGTGCAGCATCACAAACCATAAGAGTGAGATTTGGAGCTATAACACCTAGCTTACCTATTTGAGATGGAATTTGGGAGCCTGAAAAAAACCTAACTTTCTTGGATCATATCTCTGAAAAGATAGAGAAATAATATCTAGAATTGGTATTTGAGGTTCATCACACTTTCATCTCAAATGGGTTTTAATGTTAGCTTCTGACACTTCGTAGAAAACACGTTATAGTGAAAATTCCATGATGTCTTGTTGGAAGCAGCAAAACCCTAGAATCCAAGGCTCTGATACCCAATGTTATGCAATCAACTCATGAAATAGAAGCAAATATAGGTCAAATACTTCAAATTTAGCCTCCTCTAGGGGGAAACCTCCATTACATTACATAAATGAAAAATTATTGGATGATTCAACTGAAAAAACCTCCTTTCCATATATAGGACTCTAAGGAGTCACAATATAATCAGAGCTGACATAACAATAATAATGTCACAACAATAATAATAGTGGGATTTTATGGGGCACAACAATAACAATATGGGGACTACATGGGAAAAACAATAAAAATAAGAGGTCTACATTAATAACAATGATGGAATACACTAGTATTATAGGAACCTAACACCTTTATTCTATGAGTCTAGATTATAACATTTCTGAAGCTTTCTCCAATTTATCTCATTCATGGGTCATGTCATACTAGGTCAAGAGAGTCATCATTATTGTTTGACTTGGTGGATTTTCATGTGCTTAACTCCAATTTTTTTTCACATTAATGAGATTTGTAAACATTGATCATTTTGATGTTGTGATTCCAGTTGAACAATATTGGTTATGTATGATTGTTTCTATTATTTTATGACCCTCAAGTGGAATCCATTATTATATTCTCTTATTAGATGTCTCTTCCCTTATTTCACCTAATATTATAGAAAATAGTTGTAATTCATTGGATTTAATTTGATTTATATATTAGCATTTAATCGTATTACCATTTATCTATTAATGATATATTCACAAATCTTGGGATCCGTTTATATTATCTAAGTTTTATGTGGTTATTCCCCTCATTTGGAATTTCAATGTCCCTTCACAAGTATTTCGAAAGAATGCATGCATGATTATGCTATGTACTTTGATCAAAACATACGTTATTATCATCCCACATTATATTGCACTATGACAAATTTATGCTTTTGATCGTGCTTTTGTACTTTGATCTTGTAGCATATCACCATCATTGCTTGCTGTTATTTGATATATTCATGGCAATGGGAATGCCCACTATGTAGTTATTGATATCGTGTGTATTGGTCATATTTATATATTGTCATTGATGTCAACTATAGTGTTATTGATGATAAAAGGAAGTGTTGTGAAATCCTTCCATGTCATTGATGCACTTGAAAGCTCAGGGGGATCCAAACCAACATCAAGAAACAAAAGAAAAAGGAGAAATCGTGTGAATTTGTATCTTTGTATAGCTTATAATTGAAGGAAATTATTCCTTATTTCCCTAGCCTAAATGAGAAAAAATGGTGTATGGTTGAGTAGTTTGTTCTAAGAACTTTCCAACGATATGAAAAATGTATTCTAACTCCAAAAGAATGAGGAGAAAAACATGTTCAAATTAATTTTTTTAAGACAAGGTTCAAGCTTGGTCAGAGTTTGGCATATGCGTTGAAGTTTGGGGTAATATATATTATCCCAGTAGGTTGGGGACTAGTAGAAGGGCCCACAACATTGGAGCATGTGCCTATGTAGACTCACCTAGAATGTTAGGACCAATATGATCTTGGTTCAAGATGTGTTATAGCCCAAGCTCGTATAGATAATCTTGGTAGAACGGAGATCATTAGAAGTGCAAACAAGATTGGAGCATGGGTTGATACAAGCCATCTCAGAAGGGGGTGTCAAATATCAGCTTTCCCATTAGGCTAGGGATTGGTGGATGTTGAGGGATTTGATCCCCTAGGGCTTTTGGGTGGAAACCCTAGTAGACTGAAAGTTGTCTAAATAAAGAAGCATGCATTCACACAGCCATTACACTATAATAAGCAAATTATAAAGTATGAAGGACGTACCTCAGGTCCTATGTTCGAGAAGTTCCTCAAGGGTCCAAACCCTTCTTCACATCCCTTTCACTCCTTTGTCCTACAAAACAAACAATTCCAAAGAATGCAGCAGTATATGGACAAAGACTTATACAAAAATCATCTTTATGTTATAAAAGAAGGAAGTTAGTTATATACTTTAAACCACAATTCATACATGAAATTCAAACATGAACATCATAAACATAAATAAGAAGCATATAGGGAACCAAGACGTGTTTCTTTATTATAGACAAATAGAATGTAAAAAAGGAGTAATATCCCCTGAGTAACCTTTCACAGGCTCCAAGCAAAGCTTCCTTCCGGATCCATCCCACCTCAAGCCTCTAGCATATCTCCTTCCAAGACTCACTCCATGATGCCATAGCTAGTGGATGAACATCAAATCATAAGGAAACAAGGGTTTCCTCTACAAATGGGGGAAGTGCAGAAGGCACAAGGGTCTTCAGACCTGGTTAGGGGGAAAATCTCAGTATAATAGCCTTTCTCTCTCCTCTCTCTCTCCTCCCTTAGGCCTTCCCTTTGATGTCTTTTTATACCAATCCCAAAGTAGTTTTTTAGTTAGGAGTTGGTTGGGAACAGTTGGGCCACAGGGCACTAACAGGTGATCAGCAGGTAAAACCCACGATCTCCGCCCGAAAATAAGGAGTTTTATATTTTTTTAAGTGTTTTAATACATATACGGGGGTTGGGTATATGCGAACCTGCGTATACACGTGTTTAACTCAGGGCAATGTTGCGTACAGGGAATAAAACACTATTTTTTAGATTTGGGACCAGGTCTGGAAGGAGGGGTTGCCCTTGGCCATGAGTGCAGCATCAAAAACCATAATAGTGAGATTTGGAGCTATAAAAGATCCCCTAATATATGAGGTCAGAAGGGGAACATGATGGCCAAAATATATTAAGCAAGTACATAGAAAGGAAATCTGCCTAAAACCGAGGAGTACTCACTAGAATTCAGCCTGCTAAGCCACAAAAGGAGATCAGAAAGAAACACCGTTTGAGGCAGGCATACCCACGCTCAGAGAAAGCAAAGCATGTCCGTATATCAAGTACAAGTGGATCCACTAAGTATACGAGTATAAATGACTGGAAAATACATAATGGATCATTTGATCATGATCGAACAAGTACATGTCTGAGTATCACATATAAAACTGTCAATGATGCTGAGAAATACAGCAGATCACTGATATCAAAGACTGATCCCAAAAGGTACCAATTGAACATGATGGAAAAGGATGATACTACACTGCAAACTCAGGTGCCAGCATATAGAATGTCACCATGATTGACTGCAACATATAAGGTGGAGTGGTATCAACTAGCAGCAACAGGAGCAACTGCCAAGTGAACCAATGAATGTTGATACAACCTGAGGTCTTCACCGACTGCCATGGTACATTTCTACACCATGGGAATAAATGATCTGAAGTCGACCATGTGAGAAATCGCTTGAATACCGGTCATTGATGTATACCATTAACAAACACGAGACTACTCACCGATAATGATAATGAGCATCAAGGTACCCATTACAAACCAACAAGTGCGAATAAATGAGCTGGAGTCGAACACCTGTAACAATCTATCGATCAGGAGACAATGATGGTTTCTCGCTGTCGATAGCGAAGGATCTGCCACTAATGACTACAAACCCCAAGGTACTGCCAAATGGACTCTAGATCTTTGCCCTAGAGCAATGAGTCGGAGTCGATAGGGAAAGATCCGCTAGAAGGAAGGCATTAAGGCATCCTTCATCAATCTAGCGCGAGTGTAACCCGTAGGCCAATAATGTGGAAGGAATCGAACGAAGAAAGATGTAGTAACCGAACCGAGGTACGTTTCCGGCGTACACAAGATGTAGCTAGCGCACGGCAGAAACCCTCTGAACCAACCAATAATGAAAGCTGACACAGAGGCGGGGTATCCACCAATAGGGTCAAATGGAAACCAAGGTACCGCACAAATCCCAATGTGTGATAATGTAAGCTGACGTCGAACACAAGGGAAACCACTCAGTCAAAGACCCATGATACTGATCGATGCTGAGCACAAGGTAACCTATCAATAATGAAAATAGGGCCAGGGTGCAACTCTAGGCCTGCCCTCAGAGCAAGATGTCGTCGTCGATAAGGACAAGACCCGCCGGCAAGAAGTCAATGGGGACCTTCTCAAACCAGCACGAGTAAAGGACCAATATAGCTGATGTGATGTGAGACATGACACTGACAACCGGGATGGCCGACTGAAAAATGAGTCAGAGACACCGCAGAGAGGCAGACTCAGGCTAACTTCCCTTGAACAAAAGCACGACTCAATGTGACTATGGCAGCGTATAATGAATCCGTATAAGTTCGTTATGCAGGAGGCATGAACGAACCCTCCATATGATTGGAAGAGATAACCAATCGGGGGAGAACTGACTCGATAACAATGGTTATGGTAAACCTAAGTCAAGCTAAATCCCACCCATGCAGAGGAGACTTTGTTTTGAGTGCTTTGTTCAAGGGCGACACGACTGACTCTAGCTGCCAATAATAAGTGGAAATACTGTCCCGTTCCCGCTCTTTTTGGAATATTTAATTTTTTTTTCTTTATCTATTAAGCTCGAAAAAGAATAAAAGAATGCTATTAGTGGAAAGAACGAGTGTCAATGAAAGAGATGATCTAGTTCTTGGGAGTGGAAAATTCCTATGCTCAATGCAGGGAGGCGAAAACTGGTCAATGACACTCAAAGGTATGTTCCTTCCACGGGTCAAGGTGTGTCAAGTTGCAGAAGTCAAAGGTATGCAAGGTCGATTTTGCAGTCTTCATGGTCAAAATTTCACATAAACACGAGTCCAAGTGAAGCCGGCTCTAGGCCAAAAGGTGAAAATGGTCAACATGTAATGCAGTAGTACAACTCAACACAAAGGAGCCTCCAAGGTATAAGGCCAGAACAAAGCAAAGAAGCTAAGAGAAATGAGTCTCCAATGCATAAGTCATGGCGGGACTACAGAAGACTCCCGAACCTACTCAAATTGAAGCAGCATGAACAACAAATGTCAGTGAGGTGCTAACTATGATGCCCATGTAAAGGATGGCTCTACCATCGTGTCATGATTTAAAAAATTGGCAAGTGAAGATGGCTTACGAACCATAACATGATGGGATCGACCCTATGGCAGATGTATCGGCAGATGGAGGCTAGTATGCATGATGCAACAGAAAAATGAGGTCCTTAACCTATATGCCAGTGAAAAAACGATCCCTGCCATGACGGGTCAGCAGTCATGGAACCGTCTCGAAAAAGTCGAAAATGTTGAAAATGTCCTGAAAAGAAAACCATTCTCGACACTCCAAGCTCCCAAGTTAAAAGTCACATGAGACCAAACAAAATGAAATTTTGAAAAAAAAAATTCATTTTCAAAACTTATAAAAAGGATTTTGGACTCACCATTGTTACCAATTGAGTTGGAGAGAAAATATTTGGAGCAAAAGGAGCAAATTTCTCGTGTGCCAAATTCGACCGTCCAAATTCTTCAAAATCTTCCAGGTAACCCTTACACTTAGCTTGCAATTCATTGTGATTAGATTTAATATTTTCCATTGATATTTCACCATTTAACTATTGTTCAAAATTTCACCACGGCATATGCGTGGGTTGATAATATGAAACCCACGTACACGTGGGCCCTATACGCGACTGTGTATACAGTAACCCGCGTATATGCCGTGAGCTAATTTTAATAAAAAATAACAGTTGAAACTTCAATTTCTTCTCAGGATGTCGATCACATGGCGTGAAAGAGAACATGTAGCAGTTGATGATGAAGTTATGAATGATCCTCAAGCCTTGGATGCTTTATGAGGATGCAGCTTGCTCAAATTCTTCAAACTACTAAACATGAAAGCCAATGTGTGACTGCTTGAAATGCTCATTGACTATTGGGATGTCGAAGAGGAAGCCTTCATGAATGATTAGATGCCACTCATAGTGGAAGTGGAGGATATATATTTTATCACGGGCCTTTCCCGAAGGGGAGAGGTAGTATAGTCCCGGGGCAGGACAAGGAGTAGCCTCACCATAGAGGACTATGTACAGATATACTGCCCAGGACATCCTAAGAAAGTTGGGAGCCAGATCTCTATCACACACGTAGCGATTTTATCACTAAGGATTATCCTGTTCACCATAGCTCGAGTGAATGGATTGTCCTCTCTGCATCAGGCATCACGGCTCACCATGAGCGTGGCAGTGGATTGTCTCACTACAGTGTTTGACTGGTGTACTCCTCTTCTGGCCAGCATGAAGAGCCAACTCACTTCCATTAAGAGGGGACAAACCAAGAATTTCAGCGACGGGACTATCTTGTGCACCTTCTCCTTCGAGAGGATTCCCACACTCCACCCAAGGGTAGTAGTTTCCATCAGCACCCCAGACGATCCACGCAAGGGCCGGTGGGCTGATCTGATGAAACGTCTGAGGGGTGGGGAGGTTCCTAGGACTACTTTCGACGATGACTTCTTCGCCTGGTGGGATCAGCAGATCATTGCCGTGGACGATTACCCCTACGCTGGGCTGGACTTTCGAGGAGATCCTGACCTAGCATTACCGCCAAACGTAGCATGGGGCGAGATCGGTAAGGATTTTATGATTTTATGATTTTTTTTAATTTTTCAAATATAATGATGCATTGATGAGATTCAAATGACTAATATGATGATCATGATCTAGACATTGGGCTAGTATGACCAAATGGACTCCCACGACACAGACGACGTGGCCGAGGAGCCAAAGAGGCGGCTGCGGAGACAGAACGGACTCTACACAACGTCCAGCGGCACCTGACGAGACTGAGCTGTCAAGTACCTATGGCTACTATAGAGAACCTTCCTGAGGATATGCAGTGTCATGTGGTTGGCATGCCACGTGACTGGGTTCACAGTTTTCGGCGTGTATCCAATGCGATTGTTACCTACTTGGTCGCTCATCCTGAGCCGGGGCATTAGATATGCCGGACATGATTATGGGCATTTGAGTCCCAATTTTGTATATTTTCGACGACATGTGTACACTCGATATACTTTTATGATGATATATCTATATATACAGTTTGACTTTTTGATGCTTTGATTTTATGATGAATGATTGATGTGCCAGTCTAATGCTTGATTAGCGATAGAATCAGCTAACCAATTATGAGATCTTGGAATGTGAAAATAATTAATATAAACAATTGATCTTTGCAACAACCTCACTCTTAAATATTGGTGATATAAACATGGATCCCTTACCCGATAAATGTTATTTAATTGAGACACTATCAATTGAGAATCGAGATACACTACCAACGAGTCGATCCCATGAGAGATTGCCTCGGATAGTAAATTAATAATGACAGTATACTCAGCCATATTATTCAAAGCAGGACCAATGAATACGCCTCTTGATGCCATCAATTGACCAGTTGGATAATAAAGTACCCAAGCTGCGGAAGCGAGATTCCGAGTGTGCCGACTAGCACCATCGGCGAACCCAAAAAAGACCAAGTCATCCATCAACACCTGCAACAGCAAACCCAAAATTGTTGACATCACAAAAATCTCGATGATATATGTACATAATATACAAAGAAGCCATTGCTCGGCCAAAACTAAGCAAAGAAATTCCTAAGGTAGAGCCCTGTCAGGAGGCTCCGCCAACTCACTCCTAGAGATGTTTATAGGTACTATGATCGAACCAATCAATATACTTCCTTCAGCAAATAACTTTGTTGGAGCCAAAGGGACTGTACAAACATTGCTAGTGGGACTGGGGGACCAAGATTCGACTTCATGCACAGGGGAGTAAACGTATGACCGACGAAGTAAATCTTCCAAAGGTCGATGTACAGCCGTCATTGCTTCTAATATCGCTTCATTCAATGGAAAAAAAATGTTCGAACAATCCAATGCATAAGTGGAATCAAAGGTCTAAGAATGAGCCACATCACCATCTATCTCTTTTCCAAAGGGAGGAGTAGAATGGTTATCTGCAGAGCTATAGATAGATTCACATCTAGGTTCTACTACAGACATAAAAGATTTTAGTCCACCTTCCTTATTGTCATCTGATGTGGTCACAGATGAACCTAAGGTTCCAGGATCTGAAGAATAAGGATTTTGAACAAACTCTCTCCATAAAGGGTCCCTGGAAGATGAAATTGTATCTATTCTAGCCATAGGAGGGGGAAAATCAAACATACCCATCAATGAAGAGTACATCCCAACTCCTAAATTCTCAGTAGGAAGACAAGGATTATGCACTAAGGGAACAGAAGAGTCTGAAGTTGCTCGAGGATCGACTGTAGAATAATCCAATTGATCAACCTTAACGATTTTCCCCTCATGAGGAAAGCAAATGACATGAAACAGAGTCGAAACAACGACGTCCATTTCGTATACCCAGTTCCTTCCTAAGAGGAGATTATAGTCTAGGTTAGCATCTACGACTTCTACGTCAATATTAATGACCTTCCCTCCAACACATATAGGAAAGGCTGGGATAATCCCGTATGGCCTATGAGAATGACCATCAAACATTGTCAGGAGGGTGGGTGAAGGAACAACCGACGGTGATCCAATAGCCTTCCAACATGACATAGACATGACGCACGTGGAAGCTCCCTCATCTATAACTGTCCGAAAAATATTTGTTTTCTGGTAGGTAGACTTTATCTGAAAAGCCATGTGATGAGGAAGTCTTTTTTTGACATTAATCATATCAAAAGTGAGAGCCAAGGAATTACTTGGATCCACTGCCCCCATTGCCGATAGCAAGGCACTTCTTTGAGTAGGACACGACTGGAGAACCTCTAAAGCGGACATAGCACATGGACTATGAGCCAGATCCTCCATAATGGAGTAATTTTGGGCTGCCCTAATATTAGGGTTGATAGTCGCGTGTTTAGCGGAACCTTTCGGTACGCATGGTATAGTATCGACAGGGGGTTGCTTGATATGAAGGTCAGTACTTCCGGGAACAACCTTGTCCTTGGAAGTTTCACCTTCACCATAATCGCATGACCGTGTGGCCACATTAGCATGAGAACCCATCATGAAAACATTTGATGACTTGTCCCCTTCCTGTTTGCCCCCTGTGGAGGTTCCAGGGTTTTAACTCGCGCCAACAAGAAATTGCTGCCCTTGGGGGAAAGGGTTGGTTAACACAGCTTGGGAACTAGAAGTCCCTTGCTACCCTAACAAGCACTAAGCGTCTTCAATCTTGAGGCAAAGATGAGTTAAATGGTCTTCATTGCACAAGTTGCATGGAAACTTTACTTTCTTTTTCGACTCATTTCTACCTCCACCATCATTATTGCTGGATTTGTTTGCATCAGGCTTCCCATCCTAGTTCTTTTTCTTACCTCGTCCTTTCTTTTTCCCATTGGAATTTTGACTTCCTTTGGGGTTATCAGATTGGATGGCATTTATCGAAGAAGTTTGGGAAGTGGAAGGGTTAGACGATGTGACTTGGTTGTTAGAAGCAGTTTGTAAAGGCAACTGCTGCAATTGATTCAACAAGTTCACCGTATTCGTGTCTACTGACCCAAAAATACCATCCACGTGGGGACCTGGCTTCGGCTTAGCTACGTCAACCTTAGATCCAGGAGCATCTGGAAAGTACTTTTGTAGGATCCCAGACTGAGAGTGGATCTATTCTAATTGGTGGGCCCTAAAAATGGCTTGCTCCTCGGAATACACCCCAGACATGGAGACATCCTTGGAGATCTCAGGTATCAAAGACTTCAAGAACCACTCGAGATGGTACTCCGGAGGGATTTCAGCTTTAATAATCCTCTTTCTCTGTCTCCATTCTTGAATGTGA
Source organism: Pinus taeda (assembly GCA_000404065.3). Lineage (NCBI taxonomy): Eukaryota > Viridiplantae > Streptophyta > Pinopsida > Pinales > Pinaceae > Pinus > Pinus taeda. The sequence goes on from APFE030219841.1 coordinate 79,917, forward strand.
TCAGAAATGTGAGTTGCCCTATCCTGATGAAAAGTAGCCAGTAGTTCAGTTCCGGCGTCATACCAGACATGCAACTGAAAATGGTTTAAGAGAATATTTGCTAAGTCAGCGAATGATGTAAAGCTGCCCCCAGGCAACTCTATATACCACTTGGCTGTGTTACCAGTCAAGGTGCGTTGAAATAATCTCAACCCAACCGAGTCATCAATCAGGGAGTTCGATGAGCACCATAAGTGGAACGTGGTTACGTGGTCGCCCGGATCCTCACCACTCTTCCCTTCGAATTTTGGAATATCCGAAGAGAGTTTAGTTGGGATCGGAGGCTAGGCCAGATTATACTTGATTGGGTCATTAGTTAACTTAGTGAGGTCTGGCAAGTTCAACGTTGCCAGAAATGGAAGTCTAGGAGGAGCTTGGGAATTCCACCCTGACTGGGCGGCACTCCCGAAGCTCTGAAAAGATTGGCCTGGATTTTGGAAGGCACCAGGCTGCCCGAAGTAACCAGTAGAACCCACTAAGCCAAAAGGCATGCCTTGTGACCCAGCAACACTTGGAGTTTGACCAACTCCGGCCATATATCCAACGTACCAGCAAAGTTTCCTCCTAAAGGATTGTAAGGAGTTGACAACCCCTGATATGGATTTCAAGCCGAAGCTAGGGGAGGAATACTTTGGAATGAACTAACCGTGGTATACGGCCTATTCCCATATTGGCCAAAAAATGGATTCCCAGTTCCAGCACTACTAAGCCCAGGGTTATTTCAACCTTGGAAAGGATTGCTGCTTTGTCTTATCGAAGAAAAAGGCATAGATCCTATCGTAGGGTTGGAATGTGGTATATGACCACTTCTGAATGGAAACCCTTGGAATGAAGCCGATCCACTCATCATGGACGTGGCGGCCTCGAACAGAGCTGAAGGAATGCCCTGTGAATGGGCGCGAAATGGGAAGAATCGAGAACCAAAAGAATTGGTTTGGGAATTTCCACTCATGGACGGAATGGAGGTAGACCCAACAAAAGACGTGCTAGCAAAAGATCCAAATAAAGAGACGGAGGGGATGGAAATAGTTCCACCCCCTTGTACAAATATAGGAGTTTGTACAGTCGTAGCACTGGTAGAAGCCATGCTTCCAGTAGTGATCATCGAAGGTAAGCACGTAGCGTAACCTGGACTTGACGATGTATGCGTCGAAGTCCCAACGTATTGCAATACGTGTGGATGACTGGATGGTAGGGGAGAATTCGGAGCCGCTAACAAATCTGAAATTTCTTCTACCTCAATATTATCCTCCACTTGTAAGCGAACTTGAGAAAGAACTCGAGTGTTCCTCTCTTGTTCTACGGAAGTACCAAGCCTTGCTTCAATACTAATGTCCCCGAGGGGAGGATCAATCCCCGATGCGTCAATTTCCATGGGACGAAACCCACTGGTATTATTACCTTTGCACCTTCTTGGAGAAGGCTCTAAACTCAGTGGTGAAAGACACAAAGTCTTCGAGACCGTCTAGGAGATCGGTCAGCAACTTTGAATTTCTTTTTTAAAATCTAACTAAAGACTCAAAAAATTTAAAGCTAGGCCAACTAAGAGCACATAGCACACACTATAAAGTCCCTAAAGATACAGCCAGTCAAACAACTTCCAAGTATTTCCGCTCTGGGTGATTAGGACCAGACACCAAAATACGAGAAAGTGAAAAATAAGGGGTGTTACGCAGTAATTTGTCACCGTTGGTCACCGTCCCTGTCACCCTTTCTTTCGCACATTAGAGGACGCATTTATGGACCTGTGACCAGTGACACAACTTAAAAACACTTGCATTGGATTCTCCTAAGTATGAACTTCAAACTCCCTGAAGAAACCTTTTGCAGATTAGTCTTAAAAAGTGCCCTTTTTCCATTAGCGCGGGTCCACAGTGTCTTACCCGCGCCAATGGCTTAGTTCCTCCAAAGAGGGCACGTCCATGGACGCTCTGTCATAGAGAAAAGCCCGCGCCACCTAAATTTGGTTATGATTTTTAGCCAGCGTGCACTGAAGTGTTTTTTCCTTCTTTGTTCATGCAGTTCCCTGGGGAAAAATCTCATGGAAGTGGTCGAGTGTCATCTTTTTATCCATGACAACCAAGTTCAGTGGCTATTCTGGGACAATGCTAAATCTTCAGTAGGTGTCTGGATACAATGCATACTTCCTCCTCCTCCATCTATAAATGACTGTCACCCTGCATTAAACCAACAAGTTTTTTTAGAGCTATTGTGAGTGCCAAGTTTACGTTGGATTGATAGTGAGAATTGAGAATTATAGAGGGGTTATGCTGCCAAAATATTGAGAGAGAAGAGGTCACTTTGCAAGGCGTATTTAGCTGCTTTCCCAGTCAGAGGAGGTTCAACGTCAGAACCCTTTGTTTGTAATCTTTCTCTGTTTTTACTGATTAATGAACGACTATCATTATGGTTCCACTCATGTGTCTTTCAATGGTATTTGAGTTGTATCTTTTCTGACCGATACATAATTGCATATACTAGATTTTACGCTTGTGTTTGTATCGTTCTTTGCGTGTGCAGGTGTCCATTTACGTGGAGCGCAAGGATTGTGACCAGCCAAAGCAAAGGGACGGGAGCGGCGTTTCTTCTACAACAAATAGCGTTGGATTCCAGGTAGATCATCATAATCGATCTCTGATTTATGCAATTAGGAACCTGCGTGTAGCGTGGTGTGATTGTTGCTAGACCCGTGTTGGGCTAGTGGGATCGCCTCTGTCCGCAGAGGGGATTTACCAGTTCAACAAGGGGCCTTCCGAAGATAGTCTGGGATGATGAGGGCCCAGGCCTATCAGCGAAGGTATCAGAGGAAGTTACGCTAACCTCCTAACAAAAGTCTGCGCCGGTGCAAGTCGCCAAGATTCACAAGGGTGCCCTCCAGTAGTACTGTTGAGAGTGATACAACGTCGACCTTAGGTGCCACGGGATTCCCCTCCACAGCCACCTATGTAGTTCCCTAGGAGAAGCAACTATGGGTACCAACTCGTCGCAGAAGCTAGGCGGAACAGTCATGAGGTAAGTTCGAACAAGTAGGAGAGGGGGTAGCTCTCTTCCCTGTCTTCACAGACCCTCATGCTTAACTCCCAGATCCGGAGCTTTCCTATTCTTCCTAACGCTATTGGATTTTCTCTTGTTAATCAGACTCCTATGTTTGACGTTTAAAATGGCCTTGGAGAGTTAACTCTCCACTCGCCTAATCCAAGGCCCTAAAATCCTAAAACTTGTTTCTGTATTTAACTTAAAAGAAAAAAGTTCTAGTTAATTTTAGTTGGCGCTTGATTTTAAGGGTTGTTCTTTAAGTCAAAGGATGATGGAATTGAAACTAGTGGTGTTTTTTCGACGCAAAAGAAATTAATAAAACCTAACTATATGCATGTGCACTTTGTCATTGTTTTTCGATGAAGAGTAATTTCTACAGGGTTTGAAAGGAAACTTCTAATGAAATAAAATTTTCTTTTCTTTTCTTTAATTCACACTTCACACTCAAAAGTTAACAAAACTATTATGCCTAAAGAGATGCAAATCTATCCTAATGCAAGAACTAAATGCTTGATGCAAGATTGAAAACTACTCTAAAACAAGACATGAAAGTTGCTTTGCTTATCAAATTTTCTTTTGCCACTTAAAATCTAGATGGAATATGAAATGCTACCATTCATTTCCTCTAAATACTAAAAACAAAACTCAAGATAAACATAAAGCACTTTCACTCACCAAAAGGAAACCAAATGAAAAGCAAGTTCAAGAAAGAAAAACAAAACTTTTCAAAAAGTTCTCTTCAAAGTAGCAACAAAAAAGTCCTTTTTGAAAAATTCTCTCAACAAAATAAAACTTTGTGATTGAAACAATAAGCAAGAAACACTTTTGCAAGTTGACACAATACAATGAATGAAAACTCAACAAAAACAAATTTGTTTAAAGATGCTTTTAACAACCGAAAGAAGCAATGAAAGCTTTGGTAACAAATACCAAAAAAGATCAAAAAGACAATTTCAAGAAAGCATCAATTGACAACTTTGATGAAATCAAGAAGTAAATGGTCACAAAAATTATTTTGTCAAGCAAACACAAAGCCACCAAAAGAAAATTTCAACACAAAGATTGATAACAATCTTTCTGCTCTGATAAATCAGAGCAGCCAAGATTCCAATCAAGAAATCTTGTGTGCTTTTAGCAAAAAGATGATGACACTTGCAAACACAAAACAAGACCGAGACTCTTTATAATCAGAGAGAAATCAGAGTAAGACGCTTGCTGTAACATAGACAATTGATACTGGCAAAAATGATTGTTTCAAACTAACTCAAAACACCAGACAAACTTCAGAGACACAAAAATTTATAAATCTTGAAAGTTGCAAGATATACACAACTGTACTTAGTGCATATTGCGTGTATACGTGAATGTGCTTGAGGAAACCTGTGTATACGCGGGTTTACTTTAGGAAAAAAGCGTTTATACGCCTCTGTAACTCAGGAAAACAACGTATATATAATATTTCAAGAAAAATAAAAAACAAACTGAAGAAACTGGAAAAACTCAGAAGTCAAGAACAGACTAGACAGTAACAGCAAACCAACAAGCAACTGAGCCCTGATAGGCTTGACAAATAGCCAAACTAGGAACAACAAGAGTCTTGTCCCCAGTGGAGTCGCCAATTCTGTTGATGGATTTGATCCCCTAGGGCTTTTGGGTGGAAACCCTAGCAGACTGAAAGTTGTCTAAACAAAAAAGCACGCATTCACATAGCCATTAAGTTATAATAAGAAAATTCTAAAGTATGAAGGACGTACCTCAGGTCCTACATTCGAGAAGTTCCTCAAGGGTCCAAACCCTTCTTCACGTCCCTTTCTCTCCTTTGTCCTGCAAAGCAAACAATTCCAAAGAATGCAACAATATATGGACAAAGACTTATACAAAAATCATCTTTATGTTATAAAATAAGAAAGTTAGTTATAAACTTTAAACCACCATTCATACATGAAATTCAAACATGAACATCATAAACATAAAGAAGAAGCACATCGGGAACCAAGATGTGTTTCTTTATTATAGACAAATAGAATGCACAAAAGGAGTAATATCACCTGAGTAACCTTTCGCAGGCTCCAAGCAAAGCTTCCTTCCAGATCCGTCCCGCCTCAAGCCTCTAGCATATCTCCTTCCAAGACTCACTCCATGATGCCATAGCTAGTAGATGAACATCAAATCATAAGGAAACAAGGGTTTCCTGTACAAATGGGGGAAGTGCAGAAGGCACAAGGGTCTTCAAACCTGGTTAGGGGGAAAATCTCAGTATAATAACCTTTCTCTCTCCTCTCTCCTCTCTCCTCCCTTAGGCCTTCCCTTTGATGTCATTTTATACCAATCCCAAAGTAGTTTTTTAGTTAGGAGTTGGTTGGGAACAGTTGGGCCACAGGCACTAATAGGTGATCAGCAGGTAAAACCCGCGATCTCTGCCTGAAAATAAGGAGTTTTATATTTTGTTAATTGTTTTAATACATATAAGCGGGTTGGGTATATGCGAACCCGTGTGTACACATGTTTAACTCAGGGAAATGTCGTGTACAGGGAATAAAACACTATTTTTTAGATTTGGGACTAGGTCTGGAAGGAGGGGTTGCCCTAGGCCATGAGTGCAGCATCACAAACCATAATAGTGAGATTTGGAGCTATAACAGTGGAAGGGCCCAATGCATGGTCTAGTATGAAGAATTAAACAAAATATTTTTTTATAACACGAATATAGATTTTTACACTCTAGTGGAACCAAATATAGATTTGTTGGAACACTCTTAAACAATGTCATATTAATAAGCTTCATAAATCTGTTCAGTAAATACACTAAGTGAAGGAGCTATATAAATAATATAATGAGGTCACATGGACTAGATTTGTATATGTCAAAACGAAAAAATAATTATTATTTTTTTTTTTTTTTTGGATTGTGCGTCGACCTTGCCATGAATTTGTTGACTTAGTAACACTCCCTAATCCACCCAATTTATTGTAATGACGATTAGGATTGAACACCAATATGGAATAGCTATGACTAGATGAACCTATGATTAAACATATAATAATTATTAATATTTTAGTAATGAAATTGAAGGTTAGATAACATTATTGATCCTTGGTTTGAGGGAAGATTTCTTCCCACCTATTTTTCTTAAAGCCATGACCCCTACTAGTTGAATTAAAAGACACATTTTTTTGTGGTGTGTCTACAAGATACACATGTTGCATGTTTTTTGAATACCTATTAATTGTTATGAATATCCCCATACTCACCCGAAGACAAAGGAAGTTGAAACCAACAACCTAACACATGGAAAAGAGGGGATTTGAAATTCACGTTTCATATAGGGATGTGAATAAAATGAAGGGTCAGACTCACAAGAGGATATGAAAGGACCCAAATGTAAACCATAAACTTGTAGCTTGATAAATACAATGTTTTTTTGTCTTTACATGAGGAAAAATGAGGTGTAGTAGGATATTTCTTGGACTCAGTTTCAGCCTTAGCTTGTTGGCTCACACTATTTCTATTCTCTATTAGAAGGCATTCAAGATTGACGTTGTTGGACAAGTATAGTGGTGGGGCATGGTATAGCTTATTGGATTACAGATGGTGTTGATTATCAAAATTGTAACCTGGAGTTGGTGCTCAATGACCTCGAGCATGTTCTCTATCAATTTGGACATTGACCCCTTTGACTATGTTTGAGACCCTATTTGTCTAAGCTTGGGTGGTTTTTATGAACCTCAGTGAATGAACAAATAAGTAGTGTAAACCTTCCTTGTGCAAGAAATTCCTCAGACCATACATCTATCTTAGGGGTGGTTAACTACAAGAAAGGTTGCAATGTAGTTGGCCTAAGTTTGGGAGGAGAATGGAAATCACTCATTCAGTCACCATTATTTTCAATTCATCCATATAAGTACTTTATATTATGCATGTTATATTATAATATGCCTTATTCTAGTTACAATTGATAATCAATCCTATGCCATTTATATAAGAATTCCTTATTCACTTTACAGGGATGTACTATTTATATTCCTTTGCAGGTTGTTTGATATCATCCTAATTGGTGAGCTAATATCACTTAGGAATGATATATGATTTCATGAGTTTCTTTCATCTTTATATGTTTGAAAGTTTGGGTAGTTCACTACCATGACCATAGTGGTAGGCTACCTCGTTAGGATAGAAATTTATGTTATGTGTGCATGGAATAGCTCTATCTTAGGAAGTTTTTTGGGTCTTTGCGTGATCATGGTGTATGCTTTGATTTAGATTCCTACATTTTTATGATTTAATTTATGGATCTATGTGTTTAATTATATTCACAATATTTATACAGTTACCAACATGGATATGCATTATTACTTAATATTCTTCAAATGGAAAATTTTGTGTGTGATTTGTACAATCTAACATGCGAAAATATTGTGGTTCACTACTGTGTTGGAGACTCTAGACTCCCTCGTGAGAGTAGGAAGTAGCCTAGTGCATGGATTCTTGAATTTCCATAGTTAATATGATATAACATGTGATTTCATTCATTTGATATGTTTATGAATTTCATGGATCTTCACGTTGTTTTAAATTGTAACGTACTTAATAGGTTATGAAGGCTATCCATATTCTATATGTTATTCAGGGTTCAAAAGCATTGATTATTACTTACCATTAATAACAAATTTTTGGGGAAGTACACAACATGTATAATATTGCATTACCTAGAGCTTTCAAAATAGAGAATGTTACGAGAGTATCTTGATGAAATGTTGTATGTGAGCAAGAATGGCTATAAGGGAGTTGGGGGCATATGTGGTTGTTGATAAGAGCTTGGGGACCTCTGTGTTTGTTGATATATTCCTATGTGCAAATCTATTTACATGGTTGGGTATGAATATTTCTTGATATTTTATATATTTAAATGTGACTGGTTTCATAATGACATGCAATTAATTGTCATTAACATCAAATTGATGGTTGGCATGCTTATGGATCAAAAGGCTCTCTAGTTTTCTCAATACTATAGTGTGTTATGTTTACAAAGAGGATGGTTATGCTCTATGTGTTGCATAAGGATCTTGCAAAGCTATCGAGCTTTAAGTTAAATTAATGCAATGGAGTTTTTCCCTTAACTTAATATAGTTTGAAGGGCTGTGATCCAATGAAAATGTTGGCCTAAGAGCCATTGGAGATTTTATCCCTACATATTGCAAGATACATGATTGAATTCAACTAAATAAGCCTTAGAATCATTTTATGGGAAAAAACTTTGAAAATGGGCATTGGATACAAAGTGCATGGGATTGGAATATCCTTGTTGTCTAACATGAAGTTTCATGTCATGTTGTACCTCCCTCACCAAAGAAGTGAGCTTCAAATGTTTTAATGTTAGTGTTGTTGAGCCTTGTAATTTTCATAGATTTTCATTAGAATCTTGAGCTTTGATATTAATTTGTTTCCTTTTTCTTCATAATTATGCATCATCACCTAGCATATTTCATGTCTTAAAATAATTAATAGTGTTCTCATAATCACATTTTAAATAAATCAGTTTTATTTATAAATGAATTGATAAATCATTTATTGGAGGCTTTATCATAAACAAGGGTTATGGGAGCATATCAAAGTTTGATGCAAACTGATGGAAGTTGAAGAACATACATAGAAAATTCAAGGAAGGTTGATTTTAAATTAAGTATTCGGTTGTAGACAAGATTCTTAGTTGCTTCACCAGAAGATATCGAATCGATTTCAATTAATAAATAACGATATGAGAATATTTGATTCTAATATAGTTCCTTATTATATGTATTTTATGTTGTAATCTAACTTTGTTTATTATAAAATGATAGGAGCTTTCCCCTACATAGATAATGAATAATTATCGTAATTTTGAATATAGAACAATGATTGAGCTTGTGTTATAATTACTAAAAAAAATTAAAGTTAATATATTCTATTAATTAATTCCATTTTATCAATTTCTTTGTTGATCTGAATTTCTCTTACACAATCTGACTCCTAGTGGTTCAGTCCCACTTCCTAGATGAGGCACTAACTTCTAATTTGTATTATCAATCTAGTAAAATAGCTAGTTATTTTGTCTTAGTAGATTAATTAGTATTGTTCCTTATATTTCATTTGAATTAGAGAATTAAGAAGTATTTAATCACGCTCGTTATCTCTTATGAACAAAATATTTATTTAAGTTGTTTCCTAGCTACTTCCTTCTCTTTCCTTGGCTACAATTGTTATTTTTAATTACTTTTTTCTAAAATTATGATTATTATTTCGATAGGAGCAAAGTTATTTCAAGAAGGATTAGAATAATGTTATTATTAGATTGAATTATGGCAATTTTCTTTAATTAGAATCCTAGTTTTTTGCTGCTTGATCATAGTGCTTTCAAATACAGATTGACTTGGTAGAGTACCTGAGTGCATTATCTATTTTAGGTGCTAGTTTTTTTTATTAGATTGGAAGATAAATCATTTTAGGACTAGTGTTAACCTCTAGCAGTCACTTGCATATATTTTGTTGATTACATCTAGATACAAAGATGAATCCTTGGGTTGATGTTAATTTTGATAATTGATTGTTATTTTAAAACAATTTAAAAGCCCAACATTTGGTGTCATTGTTGTGGAGGTTGTCAAAAGAGAGTCCTACTATCCTCATGTCTGGTTATAACTCCATAACTAATTCCCTAGGCATTGGGTACTAAAGATGGAAGGTAATAACCTACACATGCAGCTTAGTAAAAGCTTGTGGTATTGTCTTCCCTTTGTTGATAGTTTCAGGTGATTTAGTATGCGTGACTAGGAAGAAAATTAAAGGTAGGAACCAGATCGAAATAGATCCAAAATCTGCTTCAACATGTACTAAAAATAAAGGTCATGTTGGCCTTGGATAATTGACCTTTATAGACAAAATCATTCGGAAAACATATTCTCAAGCTTTGATAGGTCCCCAATTAGTATGCAGGAAGGGCTCTACTATTATTTCCCCTCCTGTAACATAATATTTTACTATGGCGGAAGAAGATATTCACGAAAAAATTGTGGGATCTGAGAAGAGTTTTCAAGTATCATCAAACAAATATCTTGATCCTCTTAACAAGAGACATGGACACTCTTGTAATTTAAAATAAGGTAGAGACGAAATGAGTGATTCATACTTTTGACCTTCTGAGCAAGATCCTCCTACATCACATGTTCTATAGGAAGGAATCAAAAGTCTTGACTTGAGTAGTGTCATAAGACCTAGACAGGGTTTAGAGTCTCATCACCATTCCAACCCTTTTCATTTAGTACCCCCTAATTTTGGAATTCCAAAGGTTACGGGTATATTTTTAACCAAATGGAAAGATAGGTGTCATGAACACATATTTCAACATAGAGTTTCCTATTGTTGATCCACAACAGAATGCACCCATGAAAGGCATTCCCCTCCAAGGTCTTCCTAATTTTCATGGGTTAGCCTGAGAAGACCTAGATGTGCTTTTATTTGATTTTTATGTTCTGTGTCGAGGGTATGATTACGCTACTTATCCTAAAAAATTAATGTTATTTCCTGCTATTTTGAAGGGCGAATTTCTATGATGGTTTATGGGATTAGGAGGTGGCACTATTAACTCACGGGATGGAATGAAAGAAGCCTTCCTTACTAAATACCAGGATTATTTCCAATCTAGGAGTTTAAAAGAAGACACATTTAAAATGACTTATAAAGAAGATGAAACTTTACAACAATTTATAGAGAGACTTCAATATAATTTATGAAGGTCACCTTATACTAATGTTCCAAAATAACTACTAAAAACTGCCTTAATTAGACTAAGGAAGGAAGAATGGCTATAAACACTTATTGTTATCGGGAAGGGGGATATCTCTTAGGAATATTATGATGATATTATCAGAATGTGTATCAGGTGTTCCTTTCAAAGAACAAGAGGTAGGTAGGCATATGTGATACTTTAAGTAGAACTAATAAGGTAGCAAGTGGAGAGTCACTCGCACAAAAATTGGTAAATTGTTAGAATATTTTGGAAATGATATATTTAACACACTAACTACATAGTTGGACATTTTATAGGTGAAATAAAAGCAAGATGAAACATAATAGGCATTGGTAGGTTTTTTTCCTTGATGTCGATGAATGAATAATTGTAAAGAATTTCTCCTGGATGCAAACAAAGTATGTGCTATTTGTGCAAAGGAACATTTAACTAACAATTTTCCATCTCTTATGGGATTAAAATATAATCTTAATGAGGTTGAGGAGGAATTGAACTAGCATATCAGGTGGCTTAATGATGACAATTGGAGTTCCTCGCTCTATATATGGTCCATTACCCTTCTATGTTTTTTTTGGTTAATATAACCAACATCAATATGTTGGTTCACCATGGAAAGGTTGATAATATCCTGGAACATCTTGGAAAACTCAATAGTACTCTTCATCATCTTGGAAAAATCAACAGTTCCCTAGACCTTCATGGAAAAATTAATAAAGTTCTTCACCACTTTGGAAAAACCCACAAAATTTTTCATATCCTCCTCAATGGGTGAATCAGGCCACTCAAGGGCCAATATGGTCACATAATTGGCAACACAATTCTGGTCATATTAATAAATTATTAGGAGTATTTCCTCATTCACAAGCATCCCCAAAACCACCACTCTAGTTACCCGCAAACATTCTATAACCATTAAGGTCATAATTGCTTGCGCAACTGAATTTGAATCCAAATAATAGACCTGTACAACTTTTATAAATTGTTGATACTTCTCGTCACTTTCTCCCTTCTATAGAATGTAATGAAATTCAATTGAGGTCATGGTGGACAACTGTTACATAGAAATCTCCAATAAGCGTTGAACAATGAGAAAGTGGAAAACATGATAAGGAGCAGACTCAATCCAAAAAGTGTTCAACCACTACAATGTCTGGTGGATCATAACAAATTTATAAACTTGTTAGAGATCATAATATAATTAATGTGACAACTATTTCTCCCCCATTCCCAGAAAAATTGATTGTAAGAAAGCAACCAACATATCGTAGATTTGATTTGATATGAGAATTATGCAACCTCTATGTTAAATTTCATCTTCTTCAAGCCATTAAGGATGTGCTTATTTACACAAAAATGATTACAGATCTATGTGTTAGAAGGCAAGTAGGAAAACCTAAGGATCCCCCTACTATTCATGTGATGGGAAAACTATCTGATCTAATTTTAGGAAAATAAATTTCAATGAAATATGATGATCCTAGAGATTTTATAGTCACAACTCAGGTGCACAATGTTAGCTTTCCAAATACTTCGGTGGATCTTGGATTTTCCATTAATATAATAATGCTTAAATCATGCACTATTCTTGGATTATATACATTAAAACCATCATTGATTACACTATAATTATCTAACATATTTCTAACTAAACCAGAGGCACTTCTTGAAGATATTAATGCTTCCATAGATTCTTGGGAATATCCTGTTGATTTTCCAGTTCTTAATAGTAAAGATAAATTAGAAGTACATCTTCTCATATTAGGAAGTACTTGGCTTGCCACTGCTAATGTGTATACTGGATATCAAACTAAAAATATGACAGTTTCCAAGGGAACTTCTAGTAAGAGTCTCACTCTTTACCCACCTACCAAGCCCTATATGTAAGATGGAAATTAGATATCATTTTCTCCCGAATATGAGAAATCTAATTTGTGTACTGTCCTTAATAATGATAAATCCCTTACTTCTAAATCACAGGATGAAGATGACATAATTAACAACTTCATTAGCCAACCAAATACTATAAAATATCTAACTTCTAAAATGTTGGGAGTTATGTTAGATAATGAAGCCCAAGGTGATCATATGGAGGAATCTATGATTGATGACATTCTGATGACAGTAGTTCATAATAGTATCCTTCTTGCAATTGAGCATTGTAAAATTATAAACATCAATGTTGCCCTTACAAATTCTCAACATGAACAATTAATAAAAGTTCTCTACAAACACAAATAATCTTTTCCCTGGGACTATATAGACATGAAAGGAATTAACTCACAATTATGTAAACATAATATTTATCTCAAAAAATATGTCTACCCTATTTTTGAAACCCAAAGAAGGATAAACCAACACCTTAGGTATGTAATCAAAAAATAACTCTAGAAACTGTTGGATGTCAATTTTATATATCCCATATCTGATAGTCAATGGGTCTGACAATTAGTTCTTGTTCATAAAAAGAATAGAAAATGGATAATTTGTGTAGAATACAAGGAATTAAATAAGGCTACCCAGAAGGATAATTTTCCTCTCTAATTTATATATCAATTCCTTCATACCCTTGCTGGGAAGAAATTTTTTTCCTTCCCAGATGGATTTAGTGGATACAATCAGATTTACATTGCTCTACAAGACCAATACAAAACCACATTTACTTGTCCTCGGGGACAATTTGTATATAGATTTCTTCCATTTGGTCTTTGCAATGCACCTACAACTTTTCAAAGAGAAATTATGAGTATATTTTATGATCTAATTAATGAAGGACTTGAACTTTATATGGATGATTTTATGCCCTATGGTGATGAATTCAACGGAGCTTTAGGTAATCTAGAAAATGTCCTCATCGGATGTATAACTGCTAGATTATGTCTGAGTAATGAAAAATGTCATAGGTTGATTACCAAAGGTGTATTACTATGACATTACATATATGTTGCATGCATTCATGTACATCTGATAAAAAATGAGGTAATTCTAAAACTTCCTGTTCCTTGGACACCAAAAGAGATACATAGATTTCTTGGTTTTTCTAGTCCCCATCATTGTTTTATAGTTCATTTGTCCAAAATTGCAGCAGTTTTATATGCATTAGCAAGACGTTAGAAAGACATGTGGAATTTGATTGGACTGGAAAATGTGATAATGATTTTACAAAATTGAAGGAATTATTGCTGACAGTGCTAATATTGAGGGGTCCCAATTGGAATTTCCATTTCACATATCCTCTGATGTATCTGATATGGTTATAGGACCAGTGTTGGGATAGGAGGAATACATGAAACCTGATGTTATTTATTATATCAGCAAAAATTTGACGTGTGAAGAATTAAACTACACAGTGAAGAAGAAGGAATTTTTGGCTATTATTTATGTTGTTAATAAATTTTATCCTTATATTACATGCTACCTAGTATTTTCGTATAAATATCATTATGTTATTAAGTACTTAGCCAATAAACCTATTATGAATGGTAAAGTGACACGTTGGTTATTATATTTTTAGGAATTCATATCACCATAAAATATTAGCCTCGAAAAGAGAACTTCGTTGAATACCTCTCATCTAGAGTCCTACCTCCACCTGATTCTTTCCCTATCGAAGAATGATTTGTAGAAGAACGTTTGCTTGTTTTATCAGCCAAGGCACCTTGGTATGACGACATTGTGAATTACCTTGCATCAAGGAAATTATCGTTGCATCTCTCACCTTGAGAAAAGAAACACATCGTGCAATCAAGTGCTTGATTTTCATGGATTTATAGTTACCTTTCCCACACATGGGTAGTTTTGTAGATTGAAAAGTGTATTAGAGAAGATGAGTTTTATCATATCCTCAAATATTGTCATAATGAGTTGTGCAAAAACCATTTTTTTGATCATAGGACTGGACATAAAGCATTTCATATGGAATATTTCTGGCACACTATATTTAAATATGCTAGGAAATACATTTAGATATGGGATAATTTCCAAAGAATGGGGTAGCTCATTCATTATGACAAAATTACTCTTTAGAAATAATTTATAGTTGAACCATTTGAAAGGTGGACCGTGGATTTTATAGGCCATATTAATCGACCTTCTAATAAAAAGTCATATATTCTAGTTTGTACAATCTATGTCGCAAAATGGGTGGAAGCAATAGGTGTTTCAAGAGATATAGAGGAGATGGTTATAAAAAATTTATTTGAGCTTTTTGGTCGATATAGCTTAACTAGGGAACTCATGACTTATGGAGGACCCTAGTTTACAACTAATAACATCTTTGTAACTTGATAAAAATATAATATTAAAAATAAAGCTACCTCACCATACCATCTGCAAGTGAGTGGTAAGGTATAAAGTATGAATAAAGTTGAAGAAAATATTTTGACTAAGACAGTAGCTTCTAATCATCGATATTGGACCTCTAACCTTCCTAGACCCTTATGGGCCTATCGCACAACTTGGTGTAATACTACTAGGTTTTTACCTTACTAGTTTGTTTATAGTAAAACATTCATATTTCCTATTGAATTTGAAATCAAGACTCTTAAAACTCCTCAAGAAGTTGGCTTGGGTATTTCAGAAGCATAGAAGCAATATCTACAATAGTGTAATGAATTAGATGGAATGCACCTTGTTTCCCTTCATCAAAAATCTATAGTCAAGTAGCAAAGCACCAAAAGACACAATCATTTTACCCAATGGAAAACCATCCAAAAACGCGAATGGGCACTATTATACGATTCTGGGTTTCCAGACTTCCTAGGAATCTCCAAACCAAATGGTTAGGTGCCTATGAATTCATTGAAGTGCATGATAATGAAACTATGTGCCTCATTACAATTGATGAATTTGACATCTCTTTTCTCGCCAATGGTCATATACTTCGCATATATCTGGTCATATACTTCGCATATATCATTGACCAGTAACTAAAGTGTATTTTTCACACTTACATAAGAGGAGGAGCTTCTAGATTGCTGCTGACTACGAGAACATCACCGCGTGATACAATTTAGTAAGTTTTCTTTTGAAAAGTAAAAAAAAATGACTATTATTTTTTTTAATGTTTTGATCATATCTATTCTTATATATATATATATATATATATTATATATATATATATATATATATATATATATCTTTCTTTTCATTTATGTTTTTTTAAATTTAGAATTGTTATTACCTGAGTCACAATTGTTGTTACCTAAGTCACAATGCTTTTACATAACTCGTGCTATCCAACGATTGATTATTGTTACTTTAGTTACATGTGTTGTTATTTTAACTTATTTTCATCATTTTTCTTCTTCTATTCCATTTTGATACTTAAAACTCTTCCCAATCTTTCATCTTTGGCTTAAATTACTAAATATTTTTAGTATTTTTAGGTTCTCTGTAATATAATGATTGTAGTATTAGTTATCTTTATTTATTTATAAACAAAATTGTATTATAAGGGGATAATTTTCTATAAATATGATCTCATCATGTTCACTTTCAACCTTCCTAATTTCTGAGGTTCTTGATCTTGTGAAATTAATGTTTATTGTGTTTTCTCTAAATCATTTTAACATTATTTAATGAATTTTCTTTCAACCTAAATATTAATAAATGAAAATATATTTCTCAACAGTCGCTTTTAGGTCCTTAGTTTTATAGAAGCAAGACCAGCCAAGCTAAAATTAGTCACAAGAAAACTTTGTACAACATCCCTAGCTCTTAAGGAGTAAAATTGCCACCGTATCTATTAGGTAATATTTTAGGATTAACAATAATCATAGTTGAAAAATAATGATGATAAAAAAAAGTCATTAGAGGATAGCAGGTCTCATCACCAGCCAATGTACCATGATCATAGGTCCTAATGAAGTCACATTACCACTACTAGTCATCAAGCTAGGGTAATGGCCTTCGGTTCCATGGCCGAAGGACAAGAGGTCTCATCACGAGCTAGCTTGTCCACTTTATTATCTCCCAGGAATGCCATTTTTATTAACTGATTGCCAGACTAGAATAATGATCTTTAGTAGACGTATAAGTAACTTAAAATGACCTTGAAACTATGTAGTCATTTCCAATAGATGGCACATGGGCATATCAATGGGTTAAAATTGAAACCATGTCGATACTATGGACAATTACTAGAAGTAGAGGCTATGTCTATGGTATAGAAATCAATTTAAACACTATGATCTACTTGGTCACCTTGTTTTCTCAAAACTAATTACTAACAAAGTTTAATGTTCTATACGTTTTCTAAAATTCATAAATTATGAGGAAGTATTTAATGAGTTCTTGGACAGTGATGGATATGATTTATGTTAACAAATTTTAATATTTACATTTAAAGGACAAGACGTTTTGGGAATTTGGCATTTGGCATTTTGTGTCATCTAACCTATTATTCCTTCATTCTACAAATTTCATACTTTTTAACAAGGGTAAATAATTTTCTTGATGAATCACTATTTAGAGGTCCTTATTATTTGCTTTGAAAATTTATTTTTCATTAACCCATTGATACACCATATTTCAATGCCTCTTCTTAATCATTCTATTTATCTTTTTAAGAAATTCACATCAAATGAATCAATTTTATGATTTTTGAAAATGACCTTTTGACAGTGGTTCCTTCTTTGTTTCGTGTGGCAATATTATTACAATGAATTAACAAAACTCAAAATTATTCATAGACATTAATTGATTAACCTCTCATGTAATGATTGATATGCTTATTGGTCGAGGATGGCCTTAGTTTCATTGTGGGCCAAGAGGGTGTAATAAATGAATAATTATTCATTATGGTGTTGCATGCCTAATTAACACTTAGATGTAGTTATATTGGTACCAAATACCTTGTTGATATATATGTTGTAACATTGGTTTTGAATGATAGGTGATTGGTAAGTCTAACTCTATTTTGTAGAATTTACAATTTCTCTTTCCGTACATAGCTAATCAGGTTGCAGAGATGGGAGGAAAATATGTTTGGCATGAACCCAGTCATTTGTAGATTATAGATGAAGCATGTGACATATTGAACCCCATTAGACATATGGATTATTTCAGAAGGATTCAAAGGTTTGACAAGGACATAACATTAGAATTCATGAAAAATTTCAATGAGGGTATGGCCACAGTAAAAATCCTAGAGATTCAAGTTGATGAAAGAGCCATAGTAAAAGTTATGGGACTTGTATTAGAGGGAGAGAAATGGTATGAAATTTATACTTGCTTATAGAATGAAACCTTTTTATTTCTAAATGATGATGAAGAATTAATCAGGAAAGAAAAGGGATCTAATCCCAATTCATTCCCAAAACCGTGGAAGGAATTAAGAAGGTTTATCTAGAGATACATTGCATGTTATGGTAAATATG
The DNA here is from genome assembly GCA_000404065.3 of Pinus taeda. Lineage (NCBI taxonomy): Eukaryota > Viridiplantae > Streptophyta > Pinopsida > Pinales > Pinaceae > Pinus > Pinus taeda. Next base: position 98,152 of record APFE030219841.1, read on the forward strand.
ACATCGTCCACAGATGCCACCTCAATTTGAAGACATAATTACAGCCAACTATATCCCTAAATATCTCCTTCCTATTGAAATCTGTCTTACATGAGAGTGTATCTAGAATGAAAAGGCATAAGGACTTTGCCTTAGTACTGAGTCACCATGAGCTAATCAAACTATTCGTAATAAGAAGTATAAATCAAGTTCAATAAACTAGGGAAAATTTTATGGAAGAATCCATTGGTGGATAAGGAGACCTATTACAAAATGCTCAAGAAAACCCTGAAGTTTCTAAAAACCCTAAGGTGACCATAAATGAAAGTGGAAATTATGAAACCAGAATGGATAACAAACATCCATATACTAGAATTGAAGTGAAATATTTTGAAGGAAATGTTGAGATATCTCAAAATGATGCCTCATTGTTTAAAAATAGTTTACAGGAATCCTTACAACCTGAAAATTTAACTTCTTGAAATCCTAGTAGGATGGAAAAACAAATTGTATCTTTCTTGTATTCCTTACCCAAAAATAGGAGAAGGCTATCTAGGTTGAGTAGGTTGCAACAAATTCAATGTCCATATTCTCTTATCCCCCTAGATAATAAACTAATACTATAGAAGAGGTATATCTAACTCATGAAACTCTTTAGGGAAGGGGAACACAAAACCTCGAGGAGTCATGAAAACATCTGGAACAAAATTTGGACCAAGGGACTTATAATATTAAGAATCTACCAGTGCTTGAGAAAATGGACCTTGATAAAGAAGATCCCAATGTGGAGGTGGTGCATACATTGGAAGGAATGGAAACTTTAATGAAATCTATGGATATGGTAGACAAGACAATTGTTGTGATCTAGGAACACTCTACTAATGTAATTCAAGAGTTTGCCATTGATCCTCCAACTACAAAAGTTCAAAACTTTCCAGCTGATTCTCTAGCCACTACCGTGATAAAACCATATTCTAGTTCTGCAACCACTATAGTGCAATACTTTTTTATTTATTCCATGGCTGCAATTTAAGAAACTTCCTCTCTAGATGAGATAACCCAACAAATTTATAGTGATGTTCTAGTTGTTATAGCATAAGAGTGATAGTATGACTATTCAATTGTTGCCTTTTTAGAACATATTATTGATTCAGTAGCTACAAAGAATTTTTATTGACATATTGATGTTCCAGTGACTAATTCCTTGGCAACTCATTCTCAAGAATTCATTGTTGGATTTATTGAAATTGAAATCTCTACCTCTCTTCAAAATGTTTTGTCTCTAGATGATAAAAGTACTATAGCTAAGAAAAGTAGGAATAAGAGTATAATTTTTACAAGAATTATTGCTCTAAAAAAGGAGAATGATGTTTTGAAATGAAAGGTGAAAAAATTGAAGAATCAATGGACAACAAAGTAAACAATGTCAAAAGGAAGTAGAAAAGCAATCCTAGACTCATAAAAAAGGAAAAGTTCTTGAATTTCAAACTACTGAAAATGATACTAAAAAAATAGTTTTAATTAAAAGAGGGGTGAAAATAGATGTTGTGCCCCTATATGCTCCATTTATCATAGAGGCTGGGATAAAGGCATTGTAATAAACCATAGCTAAATACAAGAAAAATACAATCTTTATGGAGGAACACTAAAAATTGTAGGCAATTTCGAGCATTAACACATACAGAGATAGAAATAACAAGGGATTTGGGTTATGCTAGAAAGGAAATCCAAAGTTTAAAGGAGAAGATTCATAAATCAAAGAAGGATAAAGAAAACATTTATTCAATGATCTGAGATATCTTGACTTAGAGCCCCATCTTGCAACTATGTTGTTTTCTTAAATGAGAAGACTTAATCCTCAAGGTTAACATTGTACGTTATGGTCATTCTTATGAGTTCAATGGTATTTTGGATCATAATTTATTTTCATAAATAGGATGAGCATGCAACGTTTACTTTTTGTGACATCTACATGCACAACCTCTTTCTTTCAAAACACATAAATGAAAATATTGTGCCTTTTGTTGGGGATGTGCAGTTTTAAGAATTTATATCATTTGCCTTAAACCAAATAGAGTGCCAAAAACCTTATAATTCTTATGAACAAAATGAGTTAAATGGTGATTTGTGGATAAGGGTAGAACCAAAAGATGTGTTTGTCACATACCTTAAGCATAATAAATTTTCATAAAAGATCAATGTCACTGACAAACTTAAAAACATTCATGTGGTGGTGACTTTAGGGATTGACTATGTAGAATATATACAAAGAGAGGCATTGAGTGTATCCAAATTAAGATGGATGAGATCATTTAAAGAGGTTAAGAACAACGAGCCATTTGGACTGCATAATTTATAGCAAGCCCTTTCCAGGGTCCACGCATATGTCTCGATTATGATGGAAGAAGGAATCAATTGGACGAGGTGAAGGTATCGATGCCCCATGATTTGGTGCCCACAATATTATTGTTAGGTTGATTATGAGTTATCATAGATGGGTCTGCATGAAGCTTTCCGAAAAATTAGAGATGGGTATGGATTTAGGTATAGGAGAGAGGAGACACATGAACCTTATTTTGTAATTGTTATAGCATCGTTTATCACCCTTGTATACTTGATGCTCTGACTCATGGCCTTCGGCAACCTTTTCCCTTTCAGACATGGTCATTTTACTAAAAAAAATTATTTTAATTTCCATACGTGACTTTTCCCTTCAAAAAACATGTACACACGTGATTTCATCCATACCCAACCCGTGGATATAATTTGAAATATAAAAAATAAAAAATCCTTATTTTATGGGTGGGCTTTACAGGCTACACCGAAAGAACACCTACAAGAGCCTGTGGCCTAACTATATACCAACTTAAACAATTTCTTTGAGGTGGTAAAAATACACCTCATGGGAAGGCCTAAGGGGAGAGAAAGATAAGATATTGATAATATATCTTATTGGTCCCCAATCAAGTCTAATTTATCCTTGCGCCTCCTGCACTCCCAGGTATAGGAAACCCTTGTTTCCTAATTGAGATGTTTATCTCCTTTATAAGACATCTAGGTGTATGCATTTTAAAGAACATTTTTGAGGCTTGGATTGGATGGATCCGGAGGAAGGTTTCTCTTTGAGTTGTGGTTGAATCAGGTTGTATTCTTCCATATTTCTTTGCAAACATCAATAAAGACACTTTGTCTTGTTCGTGATAGTTATGATTTGTATGCTTTAACTCATGTTATGATCTAATATGTATGATATCATGTTTTATATCCATATGCTTATATGATCTAGCATTCCTTACTTGAACATTATTTGAACTATTGTTAGTATATATGATTTTTTGGAATGAGTTGTTTGTTTTGAAGCATTAGCAAAAGTAGAGGGTTCGAACCCTGCGGGGCCATCTTCAAACATAGGACCTACAACTACTCTCTCTTCATCCCAATTTAGTAGTTTAAGCATTAGGACTGCTTGTTTGCTTACTTGTTATTGAAGTATGCCCTTTGATTTGTTGGGGTTTCCAACCCAAAACCTAGGGTGTTTTATCCCGTAAAATAATTAGCGACTCTGCTGGGGAATACAATGTTGTATTTCCTTGTTTGGATTGTTTGTCTCTTGATTTGGGCCTGCTTTTTTGGTTTCTTGATTTTTCCAGTATCTTTGACTTGTTTGCAATTTGCACAAAAATTCTAATCTTGGGCTAAATTTTAATTTTTCTTTATTGTCCTTTTTATATGCAATTTTTAGTTCACGCAGTCACATACACACATGCTTTTTTCCAAAGAAACATGTGTAGACATGTTTTTTCTTGAGTAAAGTCATGTATATTTGCATGTATGTCATTGAATAGTCGCATATGTTTGGTTTTGAATGAATGTTTTAGATCCTGAGTCTAGTAAAGTGTTCTTCCTTCTTTTTTTTTGCTTTTATTTAGTCATTGATTATATGGGAAAGTCTTGCCTCTTGTAGATTTTAGTTTCCTATCTCTCTTTGTGGAAAATCCTAGTCAACCTATGGTTCACTTTTTGGTGAAGTGTTAGTTTTTTTCTGAGGGTTCAATGTTTCTCAATGAATTTCTTAGCCTTTCTAAGCTTTTGGAATAGGGAATTGGTCTCAATTCACTTATAACCCAACCTTTACATTACCTTGCCTTGCTTTCTTGAAATTTGACATATTTGGTTTTTTCTTGGTTTTTTAGAAAGTCCTCCTCCTAATCTTGAAAAGTTTGTCTTGATATTCTTGAAATATTTCTTGTTTGTTGGAGTCTGTATGTTGTTGTTTAGTTTCGTTTGTTTGAGTTTGCAACCTCTTTTCACTTTAACTCTTATCATGTTAATGATTCCTATGGCTTGTGAAATTTGAGGATATTTATGCTCGAATTTGATCTTGAAGTCTTAGTAGTTTTGTTTTCTCAAGATCTCTTTGTGCCCTTAAAAATAAAAAAGATAAAAACATATTTTTGTTGGCTTCCTTTTTATTTTTGGATTTTTTGTTGTTTTCTAATAATTTTTGAGCAACTATGAATTGTTTTCTTTAGGTTGAATTTGCTTGATTTTGGGGAAAAGTTTTTGATTGAATTTGTCCCTCGTTTTTGTAAAGTTTTGGCCTCTTGATCTCTTTGAGAAACACATTTTATTGCTTTAAGAGAAATCCTTAGAATCTTGCATTAAGCATTTTTAGTTTGCATTAGGATAGATGCACTGTAAGAATTTTTAGTCTTCTTGTAGATTTTAAGTGTGTGAGTGTGTGTTCTGGAAAAGAAAAGAATTTTTTTCTTTCTTAGTTTGTTCTTAGAACCTTTTGTAGAAATCTCTTTCATCAAAGAAAAAGAGTTACATATGCATGTAGCTACGTTTTCTATTGGTTTTTTCTTAATTTTCACTTCCATTTTACACTTGACTTGAGAATAACCATTAAAATCAATAGCTAAAACTAAAATGAACTATAATTTTTTCAATTGTCATATATACATAAACTAGTCTAGGTCATATAGGACCTTGGAATAAGTGTGTGGAGAGCTAACTCTCTAAGTCCACTCTGAATTTAAACATAGAAGTTGATTAAAAGAGTGAAATCCAGTGTTGTTAAGTTTTCCAGGAAATCTCTTCTCTTCTGGGAACTAAGCACAAGCGTGAGTGAAAGAAGGGAAGAGAGATATCCCCTCTCCTACCTATCAGATCCCGACCAAAGACTATTCCACACGGTTTTTGATATGAATTAGTGATCTTATTTTCCATTCCTAGGGATTGCATAGGTGATTGTAGGGGGGAATACCCATGGTATCTGAGGCAGACTTTGCATCACTTTCTTAGTACTTATGGAGGGTTCCCTTGAAAGCTAGGTTACTTGCACCAGCAAAGGCATTTGTCTGGAGGTCAGCGTAACATTTTATGTTACATTCACTGGTAGGTTTTGACCGTAATTATCTGAAACTATCTTTGAAAGGTCCTTTACTTCACTTTATTATATTTTGGTGTTTGGTCATCATCACTTGGAGTAGAAATACTTGGAATTTTCTTAATTGGTTGCATCTTTAGGGACTTTATAGTGGAGTTCTATTTTCTATCTATACTTAGTTAGGTTTAGGTGTATTAGTCTTGTCACTTTTCAACCTTAGATTCTGAGTGACTGACCAACCATTCCACTGATCTTGAAAGACTTTTGATCTTTCTTTTGAAAGTTCTGGAGTTGTCTCCTTAAGTGAAAATGTTTGATTGTGCGTCTCTCTTCTTGGAAATTCATTTGTACGATCCCGTAAGGGAAGGATCTATATATGAGTTAGGTATGACCAATATTTCTACAGAGGCCAACCAAGTAACCCTTCCAAAAGGGGATCCTTGTGCTTTTCCTTCCTTTGGAAATGTTGGTACCCCCTTGATAGTCACTTTGAATATTTATGGATTGGATTTTGGACTACCAGTTTGGTTATGGTCCACTCCGATTATTCCAAATGTTCTTGGAACTTCCCAAATGAATGCTTTATTTCTAGGGAATCAAATGTGTGTTAATTTTTCATCTTCTTCAAAATACAAATATGGGATTCCTCTTTCTCCTCCCTCTTGTAATAAGAGATCTAAAAAGAAGAGAAAGAGGATGAAGACGAGGAAGAATAGTTCTATCCATGAATCATCACCAACCCTTGCAAGTCATGTTGGATATGATCTTTCAACCACTGCAAGTCATGATGGAGACATAAGTCTAGTCACTACAAGTCATACTACCTATGGGTCACCTACCTCTGCGAGTCATATTTTTGTTGAATCACTTGCTTCTGTGAGTAGGAGTGAGGGCATAAGTCTAGTCACTACAGGTCATACTAGTAATGGGCCACCTACCTCTGTGAGTCATACTTCTATTGATTCACCTTCTTCTGTGACTAGGACTGGGGGCACAAGTCCTATATCTATTGGGAAAGAGTCACTAACCTCTCAAGTCATGTTGGGGACTCTCCACCAACCACTGCTAGTCATGTTGGTGGAATGGATGTTGATTACAAACCAAAGCATAGAATATTTAAACCAAAGTTCCCTTGTAATCTATGTAAGGGAGACCATATTACTCATTTGTCCCCTCATATTTCAGTGGTACAAAGGTTATGGTCTGAGTCTGACATTTCTCCTACTCATGAATCTGTTATGGTTTCGCAACAGTAATCAACCATTGGTTGATGAAGTGGCCAAGCTAGTGCAATCTCTGGATGATTCCACTCCTCTTTTTGGGGGTAAAGTGCCTAACAACAAAGTCTTCTTGATTTCTAGTACATAATCTTCTAGTCTAGGGGGAATTTAGGTCTCTTCAAGTGTACCCCCTCTAAGTTCTAAGAGTGTCTCCTTTGATTAGGATAATCTTGTCGAGCCTCATCTTCCCTCTGTTGCACCTTTCCAAGTAACGGTTAGAGTTAATTCCACAAACGTCTATCAATGTATGGTGGAGGAAGGATCCTCTACAAGTATTATATCCTCCTTGACTTGGAAATCTTTTGGTTCTCCAAAGTTGTTGGTAGCTAATAGTGAGTTGTTAGCCTGTGATAGAAGACCTAGTAATTCTATGGGTGTTCTTCCTCAATTACCTATTACTTTAGGTGGTAAGATTGTCTTAATTGATATCATGGTGGTTGATCACCCTTTAGACTTTAATATGCTACTTGGGCATGATATTCTCTATGCTATGAATGTTGTGGACTCTTCACTATATCGAGTGATATAGTTTCCTCATAATGGAAATATTGTCACAATTGATCAGCTTACATCTGATAATCACCCCCTAATTTGAATTTACTATAGAATACCCCTTGGTATGTTCCAACTATTTAGGTAAAATCTACCTAGCCATGATTGAGCTATCTGCCATTGTATCCTCAATGTTAAATTGCTTCTAAGAAGGATCCTTTGAACTATTATAGTGTTCCTAATTATGTCTACAAAACTTGGAAGACTTCTCCTTTGGTAATCTTTATGGTTGATCAGCTCTGATAGATATTGGTTCTTGAAACCAGCATATAGGTTAGATTTTTCACCTAATTTTGCATTTATTAGTTTCCTTTTCCATTTTGGCCTTAGGATCGACCCCACCAAGATATGACGCAGAACCTTATCATTGCTTAGAAGTGTCATAACTTTTGTGGTAGAGCCTACCTTATCATGGGCACCATAGATAGTACCTTGTTGTCACTTGGCACCCATGTTGAACTTTTGTTCTTAGGCTTTGGAGAGCTCTTTAGTTCCACCATGACTTTGCGATGAAGCCTTGTTCCTCTTCTTCTTCGCTATTTTTCTAGCTTTATACCGTAGAGGCTTCCACATGTTGATTTGTACTGCTGCATTTCTTGATGAATATTTGTACCTTTTTCCCTTAGGTCAGCTTCACCTAGACTCGTGTACAAGCCACTTTTTGACGATGTATTTCTATAAAATCAACCTTTCAATCACTTAGCCTCTACAACTTGACACCTTATGCCCATGGAAAGAACATTCTTTTGAGTGTCATTGACCCATTTCATCACCTTACATTGAGCATAGGAATGTTCCACTCCTAAGAACTAGCACTCTGTATTTATACACTCATTCTCTCCATTGTACCATAGGAATTCTTTTATTCTTGTTCAGGCTTTTTAAATATCAAAAAGAGCGTGAAGGAGACTTTACTTCCATAATTGATGGCAACAAGAGTCAGTTTTGTCACCCTTGAACAAAACACTCAAAGCAAGTCTTTCCTCAATTAGTATGGGCTTTAATTTGACTTAGGAGAGTCATAACCTTGTCATTGAGTCAGTACTCCTCTGGTTGGTTATATCTTCCAATCATATGGAGAGTTTGTTTATGCCTTCTACATGAAAAATGTATATGAAGTTATCATATGTTGCTATACAGTCACATTGGAGTTGTGATTTTGTTCAAGGGAAGTAAACCTTAGTTGGCCTTTCTATGGTGTCTCTTGACTCATTTTCAGTCAGACATACCCAGTCTATCAAAGTTATGTTTAGTATCACATCAGTTATTTGGTCCTTTGCTTGTGCTATTTCAGAAGGTCTCCATTAACTTCTTGTTGGCAGGTCTTCTCTTATCGACTTTGACAAATTTCTCTGAGAGTAGGCATAAAGCTGCAACTTGGCCCTATTTCCATCATTGATAGGTGACCTTGTGCTCAATACCGATTAGTATCATGGGTCTTTGACTACATGTTTAACTTGTGTACGATGTTAGATTACATTATCACACATTGGGATTTGTGCAATACCTTGGTTTCCATTTATGCCTATTGGTGGATTCCTCACCTCTATGTCAGTTTTAATTATTGGTTAGTTCAAGGGGCTTTTGTCATGCACTACCCACACCTTGTGTATGTCGGAAATGTGCTTCACTATGGTTACTTCATCTTTCTTCATATGATTCCTTCCAAATTATTGGCCTACGAATTACACTCACGCTGGATTGATGTGGGATGCCTTAATGCCTTCCTTCCAGGAGATCTTTTCCCATCAACTACAACTCATTTCTCTAGGAATAAGGTTTAGAGTCCTTTTGTAGTACCTTAGGATTTGCTGTCATCAATGATAGACTTCTTCACTATCGACAATGAGAATACACCAATGTCTCCTGATTTGTAGATTCTCTGAAGTGTTCGACTTCAACTCATTTATTTTCACTTGTTATATTGTACTAGGGTACCTTGACTCTCATCATCATTATTGGTGAGTAGTCTCATGTTTGTTAATGATATACATGTTAGGAAATTATATATTATAGAGCAATGGAACACATAAAATATTGCAAAAATATAAACACAGAGAACGCATGAAACAAGAGAGACACAGATATATGTGGTTCACCCAATTTGGGCTACGTCCACGGAGAAACAACTAGTCCTTCCTTTTATATTATCCAGCTAACTAAAGAGATACAACCTATAACAGATCTGATGTAACACCCTCTTTGCTCTCAATCTCCTCTCTCTTCCTCACTCAGAATACAGATATACATAGACACAATACAATTCCCTCATATATAGTGAGGGGTTACCTTTTAGGGAAAAAAACCATAAATTAAACATAACATCTACCTTCAGATCATCTGCCTAATGAACGGCCCAGATTGACTAGAAATTACTAGACTTTTACAACACAATTTTACGTCTATTTTTATCTTCGGGGGCGCTACCCCCGAACCCCCACCAGGGGACCGCTGGCCCCCGAACCGCCCAGCCAGGGGTCACAATTCCCCCCCGCAACCCTGCCCCCTCCCCCGCATGGATGGGTGTATAGTCTTCCAGGGGTAGAAATCCAGCTGAAACCTTTGAATATAGAAGATAATAGGCTCCACACCCAACAATCTCCCACTTGCAGACCGATTATAGCAACTCCACCGCTGCTTCATTTGCTAGAAAATGACTCCACTTTGGACCTGGTGTTTTCTCATCTTCTTCACATACTTGAAATACCATTGAAACTGAGCAGATTCTCAATTTCTCCCCTGGTTAACAACTTTTGTTAGCATATCTGCAGGATTCTGGCTAGTGTATATCTTTTCCAACTTCAACTGTCCATCTTCCAATTGCTAACCGTATGAAATGGTACTTGAGATGTATATGTTTAGTCTTGGAATGAAATGTAGAGTTCTTTGCAAGATGTATGGCACTCTGGCTATCATTGTATAACCTACCCAACTCCTGCTTCTTACCCAATTCATCCAGAAACCTTTGTAACCAAATCATTTCTTTACTAGCCTCTATAGAAGCAACATACTCTGCTTCTATTGTTGAAAGTGAAACAACACTTTAGATTTTTGAAAACCAACTAAAAGTTGTTCCACCTATAATAAATACATATCCTATAGTGCTCCTCCTATTATCTCTATCACTTTCCATATCTGCATCAACATATCCCTGTAGAGCAATGTTTCGACCACCAAAGCATAATGCTTGATTTGTGTTACCTCTAAAATAACTGAGAATCTACTTCACCGCCATCCAATGTTCCTTTCCTAGAATTTTCATGTACCTTCTTACAACTCCCACTGCATGTGCAATATCCGGCCTTATGCAGATCATTGCATACATTAAGCTTCCAACTGCTGATGCATATGGAACTTTAGACATATGAGCCATTTCTTCCTGAGTCTTGCGACACGCCTCCTTACTTAATTTGAAATGGCTATCCAAAGGTATACTAACTAGTTTTTCATTATGCATATTAAACCTTTTCAACACCTTTTCTATGTACTCACTTTGAAACAATGTTAATTTGCGATTCTTCCTGTATCTAGTTATTCTCATACCAAGGATTTGTTTTGCAGCACCCAAATCCTTCATTGCAAATGAGTTTGCTAATTTTCTTTTGAGCACATTTATCTCCTGCAAGTTAGAACCTGTAACAATCATGTAATCTACATACAATAACAATATAATATAGTTGCCATCATTTTGCCTTTTGAGATAAACACAATGATCAAAATGACATCTAGTATAACCTTGTTCAGAGATAAACCTATCAAATTTTAGATACCACTGGCTTGGAGCTTGTTTTAATCCATACAAGCTCTTCTTCAACTTGCACACTAGTTTCTCCTTCCCTTTTACCTCATATCCTTGTGGTTCCTGCATATATATCTCTTCCTCCAAATCCCCATGGAGAAAGGTTGTCTTTACATCTAACTGCTCAAGATGCAAATCTTCAACTGCTACTAGTCTTAAAATAGTTCTGATTGAAGTCATTTTAAAAACAGGAGAGAATATTTCATCAAAATCAATACCTTTCTTCTGTGCAAACCCCTTCACCACAAGTCCAGCTTTGTACCTCTGTTTTCCTCCATCTTCTTCCTTCAGCCTGTAAACCCATTTATTATGCAATGTTGTTTTACCTGCAGGCAACCTGACTAAGTCCCAAGTCTGGTTTTGTGCTAAGGAGTCCATCTCTTCTTTCATGGTTTGCTCCCACTTCTTCCTAGTTTCTACCTGCACTGCTTCTTCATAACATTTTGGTTCACCAGAATCAGTCAACAATACATAATATAATGAAGGAGAGTATCGTTCAAGGGGTCTACTTATCTTGGTACATCTTCTAACACCACTTTCAGGTGTTTGAAGTGCCCGTTGTTGTTGTGGTTGTTGTTCTGGCTGTTGATCATTATGATTTTCAGGTACCATCACTTTTCCTGTGATATCATCAAGCACTATGTATTCTCTATTTTCTTTTTCCTGTTTCTTTTCCTACAACTGAGTCTTATACAAGACCCTCTGATTGAATATTACATCTCTACTCCTAATGATTTTGTGATTTTCATAATCATATAAGCGATAACCAAAATCATTAACACCATATCCAATAAAGGTACATTTCTTTGATTTTGTCTCAAGCTTTGTTCTATTTTCTTTGTTAATGTCGACAAAGGCTTCACAACCAAAAGAATTTAAAAATGAGTAGTTTACCTTTTTACCTGTCCATGCCTCCTCTAGATACCACCATCCAAGGAACATGAAGGCCCTTTGTTTATTAGATAAACAACAATATCTACAACATCTGCCCAAAATTTTAAAGGCAATCCTGCATGCAATCTCATGCACCTTGCACGCTCCATGATTGTCCTGTTCATCCTTTCTGACACACCATTTTCTTGTGGTGTTCCTAGAACTATCTTCTAACTACGAAGTCCATTCTCTGAACAGTACCTATCAAACTCTTTGCTGCTATATTCACCTCCATTATCTGATCTGAGACACTTCAACTTTTTCCCTGTCTCATTTTCAACCAAAGCTTTCCATTTCTTTTAAGTATCAAATACATCAAATTTATTTCGAATACAATAAATCCAGGTTTTTATGGTTGCATCATCAATAAAAGTAACATAATAATGAGAGCCACCAAGAGATGATACTTGAGCAGGTCCCCATACATCTGTATGCACAAGCTCTAATTTTTCACTTTTTTTTTCTTTCCCAACTCTAAGGAATCTGACTTTCTTCTATTTTCCATAAACACAATTTTCACAGAATTTTAAATCAACATTCTTCAAACCTGGCAACAAATTTCTTGAGTGTAGAATCTGCATCCCCTTCTCACTCATGTGCCTGAGCCTATGATGCCACCATGCCATATCTTCTCTTGTATAGGCTAAAGCATTAACAGAATTAGAAATACCATTGCATAGGTACAATGTACCAACCTTTTCTCCTTTCTCTATTACCAGGGACCATTTAGTGACCTTCTAGGTTTCATCTGTGAAAGTAGCTATGCAACCTTCACCTCCCAATTGCCCTGTTGAAATCAGATTTTTCTTTAGATCTGGAACATGCCTTACCTCCTTCAATAGCCACTAATTTCCATTTTGCTATTTTATGAAAACTGTACCCATTCCAACAATTTGATAGGGTTTATCATCACCCAATTGAACTTGTCCAAAATCTCCTTGAACATAATCGTGAAAATGTTTCCTATTAGGTGTGGCATGGAATGAGGCCCCTAAATCTACCACCCATGCATAAATAATATTTTCTAATGAAAGAATCAAAGCATCTTGCAACACACCACCTGTTACATTTGCTTCATGATTGCTTTCTTACTGCGCGTCTCCTTCTTTTCCCTTCCAACACTTGCAGTCTTTCTTCAGGTGTCCTTTCTTCCCGCATTTCTAGCACACTATCGCCGATCTGGACTTGGATCTTCCTTTTTCTAACTTACTGCGATATCCTGAGCTCTTTCCTCTTTCCATTTTTCTTCCCCTAGTCTCTACAGTCAAAGAATTACCTGATGTCTCACTAGGGCTTTTCCATCGCATTTCCTCGCTAAGGATTGCACCGACAACATCATCAAACTTTAAAGTACTAGATCCAGAGACAGAGTTACTAATGGCCATAACTAAACCATTCCAACTTTCTGGCAATGAGCACAGAAATAACAGAAGCCCTAACTTCATCATCAAAATTTACCCCTACAAAACTTAACTGACTTGTAACTGTATTAAAATCATTTAAATGGTCTGCAACAGATCTACCTTCTGACATCTTCATATTAAATAAACGCTTCATAATAAATACCTTATTTTAGGCCGAGAGTTTTTCATATAGTTTGTCCAGTGCCGACATTAAACCCTGTGTTGTTGTTTCCTTTGAAATATTAAACACTACCGACGTCGCTAGGCACAGTCGTATTGTTCCAAGTGCCTTTCTGTTGAGAATATCCCATTATGTGTTTGTCATAGTCGTCGGTTTCTTTTTCGTTCCACTCAATGGTAGGTATAGATCTCTCTAATATAGATAATCTTCCATCTACATCTTCCACAGCTGGTAGTTTTGGCCGTTGAATGTTTTGACCCTAAACCTACCATCTTCCACCATTTCTCCCACTCGAACTAGCAAGCCTTCTTTCCTGTGAGTTTATCAGCTAAATAGACCTTTGGCTCTGATACTAGTTGTTAGGAAATTATATATTATAGAGCAATGGAACACATAAAATATTGCAGAAATATAAACACAGAAAACACATAAAACAAGAGAGACACAGATATACGTGGTTCACCTATTTTGGGCTACGTCCACAGAGAAAGAACCAGTCCTTCCTTTTATATTATCCAGCGAACTGAAGAGATACAACCTACAACAGATTTGCTGTAACACCCTCTTCGCTCTCAATCTCCTCTTACTTCCTCACTCAGAATACAAATATACATAGATGCAATACAATTCTAATGAGGGGTTGCCTTCTAGGGCAAAACCCATAAATTAAACATAACTTGCACTGTTAGATCATGTGCCCAATGAACACCCTAGATTGACTAGAAATTACTAGGCTTTTACAAGGCAATTTTACATCTATTTTTAGCTTCGGGGGCACTACCCCGGAACCCCCGCTGGGGGACTGCTGTCCCTCGGACCCCACAGCCGAGAGGGGACAAGTCCCCGCTGTGTGGAGGGGTGTACAGTCTTCCTGGGGTATACATCCGATTGAAACCTTTGAATATAGAAGACAATCAGGCTCCACACCCAACAATACATCAATGACCAGTAATCAAATGATTTCGTACATGCTCGACCTCAACTCAGTTTTTCCCATAGTGCAGAAATGTACCATGGTGGTTAGTGAAAACCTCGAGTTGCATCAACATTTTTTGGTTCACTTGTCAGTTCCTCCAGTTTCTACCAGTGACAACATCCACCTTATAGTCGAAGTTAATCATAAAAACGTTTTATATGTTAGCACCCTAGTTGTGTGAAATACCATTATTCCACTTTTTGACTTGGTACTTTGAGGATCAATTATGTGACATCAATGATCAAATATCTCCTTCATCATCATTGATTAGTTCTTTTATATGTGATATTGTGACATGGCCTTGATATGTACTTTTGCGGCTATGATTAGATGATCCACTATGTATTTCTGAGTTTCCTTTGTACTTGTATACATATTGCATCTATGCTACACTTGATATGCAGACATGCTTTACTATATCTAAGCATGAGTATTCCTACCTCAGACATAAGCTTTATTTATGATCTCTTCCACTGGTTTGGTAGGATGGAATCTGGTGATCTCCTCCCAAGTCCTCACATGATTCTTTCAATACACTTTATACATTTTAGCCATAATGTACCCCTTCTAACCTCATATATTAGTGGGAATTTGTTATAGCATCATTTATCACCATTATATACTTGATGCTTTGAGTCATGGCCTTGGGCAGCCATTTCCCTTCGAACTTGGTCCTTTTACTAAAAACATTATTTTAAATTTCATACATGACTCTGCCCATCAAAATTCATGTACAAATGTAGATCCATCTATACCCAACTCAAGTATATAATTTGAAAAATAATATATATATATATATATATTATATATATATATATATATAGATATATAGATATATATATATAATCCCTATTTTATGGGTTGGGTTTATGAGTTACACCAGAAGCCCACCTACAACAGTCTGTGGCCTAAATGTATCCCAACCGAAAAAAATCTTTTGAGGTGGTATAAATACACCTCATGGGAAGGCCTAAACAAAGAGAAGGATAGGATATTGATATTATATCCAATTGGTCCCTGATAAATTTTTATTTATCCCTATGCCTCCTGCACTCCTAGCCATAGGAAACCCTTTTTTCCTTATAGAGATGTTCATATCCTTTATATGACATCTATGTGTATGCATTTGAAAGAATATTTTTGAGGCTTGGATTGGACGGATCCGGAGGAGGTTTTCACTTGGTTCCGTGGTTGAATCAGGTTTTATTCTGTCTTATTCCTGATAGTTGTGATCTTTATGATTTAACTCATGTTATGATCTAATTATGTATGATCTCATGTTTTATATCGATAAGATTATATGATCTAACATTCATATCTTGAACATGCTTTGAACTATTTCTAGTATATATGCTTTTCTGGAGTGAGTTGCAAGTTTTGAAGCATTGGAGGAAGTAAAAGGTTTGAGCCTTGCTGAAAAATATTCAAACGTAGGACCTATGGCTACTCTCTCTTCATCTCACTTTAGTAGTTTAATCATTAGGGATGCTTTTTTGTTTGATTCGTGTTGGTGTATTCCCTTCGATTTGTTGGGGTTTCCAACCCAGACCTTATGGTGTTTTATCCCATAACAGGAACTGTGTTGCACATTAATTACTTATCTTCTTGATAGAATATTCTTTCATGAGGACATGTAATAGGTTAGCATGGAGAAATGTTGAGCTTGGTAATTGTGATATATTTTCATTATAATTTTGAGATTTGATATTAATTTATTTCATGCTTCTTCACAATTGCGCTTCATCACCTAGCATAGTTCAAGTCTTAAAGTAATTAAAATTGTTCTCATAATATCATTTTAAATAAATATATTTTATTTATAAACGAATCTCTAATTCATTTGTTTGAGGCTTTACCATAAACATGGGTTATGGGAGTATGTCGAATTTTTTTGGAAGATGACGACATTTGAAGAACATACATGGCAAATTTAAGTGAGGGAAATTTTAAATTAAGGAGTTGATTTTAGACAAAATTCTCATTTTCTTCACCAGAAGATATCAAATTAATTTCAATTAAGAAAGAACGACGTGAGAATATTCAATTCCCATATCATTCCTTATTCTATATATTTTATGTTGTAATCACCCTTTCCGTATTATAAAATGAGAGGAGTTTTCCCCTACGCGAGTAATGAAGAAGTATCATAATTTTGAATATAGAAGAATAATTGAGCTTGGATTGCAACTATTTAGACAAGTTAATGTGAAGATCTTCTATATATTAATTCTAGTTTATCATTTTCTTTCTTGAACTGAATTTATCTTAGACAGTTTGACTCCTAGTGGTTCGGACTTGCTTCCTAAACGTGGCATTATCTTCTAACTTGTATTATCAGTCAGGTAAAATTGTTATTTATTTTCTCCTAGTACATTGATTTGTGTTGTTCTTTAAAGTTCATTTGAATTAGAGCATTAGGAAGTATTTAATCATGCTCATTATCTCTTATGAAAATGAAATTTATTGAAGTTGTTTCCTTAGCTATCTCCTAATGTTTCCTTAGTTACAATTGTTATTTTTAATTATTGTTTCCAAAAGTACGATTGTTATTTCAATAGGCACATAGTTATTTCATAAGGATAAGAATAATATTATATTTATACTTAATATTGCATGTTTCTTTAATTATAATATTATGTTGGTGTGTGGCTGATCATAGTTATTTCAAGTGCATTCTTTATTTCACGTGATGATTTTTGTCATTGGATTGGAAGATAGATCATTTTAGGACTAGTGTTAGCCTCTAGTAGTATCTTCCATAGAATTTTATGATTACCGTGAGAGAAAAAGATGAATCCTTAAGTTAATATTAATGTTGATACTTGACAATTATTTTAGAACAATTTAGAAACCTAAAAGGTGTTATTGATAGTGATGTAGGAAAAGAGTATTCTTGTTACCCAATGTGAAAATTCACATCTTGTCACCCCCTTGCCCCCGCTCTTCCCCCCCCCCCCCCCGCCAACATCAACAAGTATTAGTGTGATGGAATGGGTGATATTGGTGGAGGACAGAGGATGGAGTTTTCCCTCCATCACTTGATGAAATGTTTTCCATCCCTCCATGGCTATTTGGTATGAGTCCTAGATGTATCATGGCGCTATGGTGTGGTGTTATATGGTAATATATACATCCTAGGGAATGAATATGGGGAACTCAATTTAAGGAAGAAATTGTGTTATTGATCTCAAATTTCATATAAAGTAAAGGCGTTGCTTTTCTCCAAGGGCTTGGCATTGTACGATCCCATAGTGTAAGCTAAGGTGGTAGCTACCATGTAGACTAGGTAGGGTTGGGTTGATGGTGCTAGATCTGCCAACATGTTAGAGGATCTCTCCGCTAAGAAGTCCCAATTAGACCTCACACCGCTTGGGGTAGGATTCCCAGTAGTGGGTCGTACGCTATCGACATGATTGTGGTTTCACACAGAGGCAAGTAAGATGTCCTTATTGGTAGCAAGGGTGTGACAAATGTAGCAAGTCAAGGAAGGTGCATGAGCGGTTCTAACAGGCTGAGGGTGGGGTGATTGCACCCCTTAGAAAGTTTTGATAACATAGAGCTAAGAAGGGAACTGTTAGGGCCTAAATCTACCTCAACCTAAGAAAGGCAGGTCGAGGGTAACATCAAACCATGCTTAACATGGTAGCTAGCCCTACCAGGTCGGGAGAGGTCTCTCTCCTTGTCAATCTGAATGAAAATTTATCAAGGAAGGCTTGAGATGACTGATATAAAAACTAATTTTAGGTTAGGTATGCTTGCTTAGAGGAATTTGATTGAATTTAATGGTTGAGTTACTAGATTAGATGGGGAAGGCAGCTTTGGGTCTGGGAAATGAACACAAATTTGCAGAGGTTTCTGAGGGGCGAGGTATGCAATTTCCTTAGCACTTTGAAATGAGTGTAATGGTTAGTCTAAAACCTAGTGAGGAGCTGGAGAGGGCATTCATGTGTCATGAGTCCTCTTCAAATAGTAGAAAACATTTAAAAATAAATAAACCCCAAGGTAGAGCACTGAAACACCAACGAATTCCACCTTTTACACTTGATTCATTTAGTTATGCAGAATAAGAGAGATGATGGCACATATACACATAAATCAACTAAAATACAAAGAAGAACACAATGCTAAAGCTCATTACCACAAGAATCCCACAAAATTCTGCAAAACCCTAGTTTATTTCCTTGCCAAACTACAAAAGTGATATACAAAGTAACTCAATGCATCCACAAGAGTCCAACCTTGACAAATGACTAACAAAGTACAAGATATAGGCATCGAACTTCCTATGCTAGCCATTAGGCATCGAATCCATGAGTCAAGGAGCTTTTCCAACAAGATCTAAACTACGAACTGAAAAATAGGTAGTGGAACAACTTGCCTCTAAAACTATGGAAACTGATTCATTCAGTTCAAAACCACCTAAAACTGATGTATCTACCTCCTTAAGTCAATTTTCATCATTTTTAAATAAAAGTACACCAATTTACACCAATTTACATCATGAATTTGACCATGAGAGAGAAAAATTCAAACTAGTAGAAGACTAGGCGAAATTATGAGAAAACAGGGAAAAATGGCAATTTTTCTCCTATGCGTAGTGCCGTTGATTCTATGCGTAGCACTTTTTCCAGGCCAGTTTTGGAAGGCTTCCTGAAGTCCAAATCAGATGTAGAATAGCTCATTGGAAATCTTGTTAAGTCTACCTTCCGAGACAGCTTGACTTTTTTGATTTGGAGTCCATTTTCCCATCCAAAAATACAATATCCCAAGACTACTTCCTGCGTGGCAAAAAAGTGGCAGAGAGGGCACATTTTGGGTGTTTTTGGCCCTTTTGGAGGTCAAAAACTTGTCAAAACTTCCCAAACATTTCTGAGCATGCATAAATTTTCATGATGATTCCAAAAATGTAAATTGTTTGCAAAAATATGCCTCCATCAAAAGCATAGCGCCAGTGGCACTACGCACCTGTTGGGAAAGCCTGTGTTAAAAATTTCTATGCGTAGCACCACTGATTCTGTGCATAGTGCCATTTTAAGATCAAGTTTTGGATTTCTTCTTAGTGTCAACATTGGATGTACGATATCTCGTTGGAAATATTATTGAGTCTAATTTCCAAGACAACTTGAATTTTTCAATTTGGAGTTCATTTGCCCTGTCAAAAGTGACATATCCCAAGACTGGTCAAAATGTGCAAAATGAGGCTGCCTAAAGTCAGAGTGATGTTGCAATCAACTTTCAAAGGTCTTTCTCAACTCCAAATTGAGCTCATGATAGCTCCTTGTAAATCTCTTCGTGTCTAGTTATCATTTAACTCATCAATAAAGTCATTTGGCCAACCAAGATAGGATAAATCTTGATTTTCCCAAGGTCACTTCAGAGGTGCATCAATTCTCCTCAGGCAACTGTATTTTTGAAATTTCTCTAAACCCATGCAACCTGTGTAAAAAGTGAAGGAGGTTTTTCTTCACTGGCCTATGGTGGACAAAAATCCCTCTCATGGTTTGGAAATTCATTTTTTCTTGCTCAGAAACATCATTTTAGTAAAACCTATCCCGAATTGGGGAATAGGGGATTTGTCAAAATGAAGTGAAATAAAGGGGATAAGGGGATTCTAAATTCTTGAGAAATTTTTTGGAAGTAGCGAGGGATGTTAGGAAATAGGAGAAAGTGAAATTTCAAAGATTGAGTGAGGGGAAGGGGTCCAAAAGGAAAAAACATAGGCTTAGCCTAAAAAATTGTCAAATTGTAGCAAGAAACTAGGGTTTGTGGGAAAATGAGGAATTTGAGGGATATCAGTGATGGGAAGTGTTTAATAAGGTACATTAATGATAGGGTAAGGTGTATGAACATTAGGAAACAAGTTTTGTTGATGATTTGACCATCCAAGAGAAATTACCTTCAAAACCCTAGGACAGGGAAATGAACCTTACCTAGGCACAATTGAAGCATGAACAAGGTGTAAAATGACCCATTGGAACGTGACATGATGATGAAAACCCTCTAAATGATGGTACAATCAGTTGAATGGTGACATGGGCCGATATTTGAACAACTTTGAAAGGAGTGAAAACAAACCCTAGACCCAATACCTAGTGACCAAATTTTACTTGAAGACTCACTGAAATGACAAAATTTGACTTTAACACCCTAAAACCACTTTGGAAGAGCATATTTGATCATTGGTGGAAGGTTTCAAAGACTGAAATTAACAAGAACACACAAGAAAAGATGCATCACAACATGGAAGGAAAGTTAGCTAGCAATCAAAAGTGATGGTTAAACCAATAGTACATTTCAGTAAGATTCATACATACATATACAGAAAATAGCTACACATGCAAGCATAAGAAAACATATACATATATTATTTAGAGTAAACAACATAGTTGGAATACAATACGACATATGTATGAAACATGTTGGCTCTATTATATTAAGAAGTGTAAGTTCCAGTCATACAATAAAACCATGAAAAACCACTAGTTTTGACAACGGAACATTACAGTCACTGCCTCCTACTCCTCCAAAGAGATATACTAGCTTTGGATAGTGGAGAAGCCAAGTCTCATTACAATATTGTCCAAGCTTTCGCTAAGATACTCCTATTGGGAGCTTAGCTGATCAAAAGCCCATACAATGAGATATGAGGGACTATATATAGAAAAGGGTGGGTTGACACTTGACATTCCCCTTAGTGACGATTCACCTACTCTCATGACTCTTCATCTACTCTATGACTGTTACATACAACTATCAACACTTGAACTTAAACTTGGCAAGAAATTACATACAATTTGCACATGTACCCATGGGAGGCAAAATAGGCTTGACCAAGCCATGCAAGACATCACTATGACTTAGAAAACTATGGGAAGACCAGCTCTTCGACATCTTCATGGTAGTCAATAGTAGCAAACTAATGCCAAGATTGGTAGTCCATGATGGTTTCCATGTACTCTAAGGTGGCATATTTCTAGAAACGAACTCTTGCCTCCATAGCATCTGAGTACACTGCTATCCAACTCGTCTGATCGCATGTGCATCATTGTCTTGAGCGCATATGGACCAATGACATACTGATGCATGGTGTCTACACTAATCACTAAGTCTGGGCTCAAGGCTATGCACATCAACTCGCCAAGGTACGAATCAAGCTCCAGTTGGAATTCTTCCTTTATCTTTGCCTAGGTGAGTGTCCCAATAGATGGGATTGCATGTGCACTCACAACAACATCCATACTCCTGAAAAATCATGCATGGGAAGCCTGTAGACTAGTGATGAGTTGTGGTAGATCTTCATAGTTCCAGATATGACTCTGGATGCATGCTTGCATCTCGACTGCCCTAGACTTCATTATCTTGGGAAAGTGTAATGGGGCTCCCTTGTATCTCATTGTCCATGTCTACATGTAATCAATAACATCATGCACATTTGATAAGATATGTGCTCTCCTCATACATCGTTGCTTCCAACCATTGAGATGGACAACAACTTTATGCATGGTACCAAACTTGGAATATAATGCTCACATGACTATGTCAAGGGATAATACTTGATTGAGTACAACCTTCTTCAATTCTTCTTGGATGGTTGTTGTAACCAATTCTCCTCATTCCTTGTCCATCTGTAACTCCTTAGCCATTGTCTCATTTTCTGCTATCAGGAAGTGAACACTCGAGGTAGTGGCTTCGACATATGATCTGGTAGCATTGACCAATGTTGCTAGATTCTTACGGACATCAGACACAATGACTCATTCCTAAAACTGTACAGAAGATGTTTTATTTTCTAGTGTCAACACTCTCTAAGATTGCACAACTCTATGTTGGGACTCATCGAATGAGATGTTTTGCATCTCTCCCTCTAGACTATCTCCAAGGATCTTAGTGTCTCCTTCATTGCTTGGGACTTCCTCCGCATCTGATGCGGTGAAGATGATGGGTCAACCTCTTGGTGGTGAGGCATGAGGTTGATGTCCTTCTTTGACTCCTGCTACTCCATGTCTATATCCCTCACTTCAAGTGCTTGTTCAATCTCTTGAGCAATGTCCTACTCCTATGATGGCTCACCCTGCCTGTTTGGTGCCAGCTATTCAGATGAGTCAACTAACTATATGGATGTAGTTTCATCTATTTGTACATGTTGTGCACCCTTCTATATTTTTTCTTAATGTGCTTCCTTGTCCTATCTCTGCAGCTCCTATTGCTTCCAAAGTTTCTCCTTCAACTCATGCAACTCCTTTTATGTTTCCTCCATTCTCTGTTTTTCCCTCTACCTTTGCACGTTCCTCTTGTAATGTTGTTGTCTCTTTGCCTCTATTGCCAAAATTACTTTCTACACAAGTGGGTCTGCTCGAAACTTGCAACTTTGTTCCTCGTCCATGCTATCGACCATCTTCCTCTTTCCTTTTCCACACACTGGTATGTCCACCTATCCTACTACTGCTGGTGGTGCTCTCCACTATTCTACTTCATTCTGCTTCGCTAACCATTCCATAGTGACATCGACCAGTTCATTGGTCTTGGAGAAGCTATAACAGTATCTCCATGGGTCCTCATCCACCCAATGACATGCCCCTTGGATGCACTGAAACTGTACTCTCATGTAACGATATTTTACAAGAGAATGTGGATCATATGGATTGTAGCTTTGGGCATCAAATGGATATTTCTTGATCTCCTCTACTTCGACATCCATATGCTTGAAATTCCTTATCTTATATAACCCGCATTATTCTTCCAATGTAGCCTAGATGATAGTCCTACCGAGATGTGGTATGATACTTCCTGCATGATCAGCTTGTCCAAGGAAAACATTGGAAGAACATGTTGAGGCTTCTCCGCGTTGTACATCGTATGAAGCTGCCAGACAGTGAGGCATACCAATATGCTATAATGATGAGTGCCTCCATCGTTGCCTTCGACATGTAGGGTGGTCTTATTCAAATATCATCTTGTACACGGGTGTCACAAAATTATTGGACAACTGTGTGATAACTCCTCTGAAGCAAAATTCAGACATCATCTTGCAATAAGTGTTCACAGAGGTCTTTGTTGATGTCCATGCCCACTTCAACCCTAGGAACTCCTGATGGGCACAGATTACATCCGAGATGTAAGAAAACATGTACATTCCCACTTACTGACCTTTGGGCGGCTGTCGCGCCCTTGTTACCTATTCCTTTAGCCTATGAGCCAACATGTCAGAATAGTTGCATGCTTTTCGTTCTCTGGACATTGGTCCAATGGGATCACCCAAATCTACGGGAAAGTTTTTGTGATCTCTTGGCCATACAAGTGACATTCAAAAGTGACCAAGTATTGACACGCCTTCTACAGTATCTTCGTCTTGTAGATCTGATTAGGTTTCATCCTAAATTTGGCTGGCTCCTTCACCCAGTTCTTCAAGATATCTGTGGAGTTGGAATTTCTACTGGGTATGCTAAAGGGTGTCTCCATGGTGATCATGGGCTTCGACATATGGTACATCTGTTCGTAATCCTGTGCCCTTAAGGTCGTAATCTATGTCCCAATGACAATTCTCAATTTCATTGTCTTAGAATCAGTGTGCGGGATGATCCAATGTATCATGTCTACACATGGGAATACGAGATACCAGCATGCAATCCGGTACAAGCCGGACCTGTGAATTTTCACATATACTTGGTGGTCTTCAAGGTCTTCCCTAAATGTGCATGCAAATGCATCATTGACCTCTTGTCATTTCAACTTGATGTCCTTGTCTATAACTAGCTTGGTGTCATCATAGATTAGAAAACTTGTAGTCACTTCCTTAACTACCACTCAAATTGCACTTCCGTCAGTGTCCTTTGATGTTGATCTCTTAGAGGCCATTGATCCTAAATTGTTGAGAGATGGATGAACACCTACTAGATCTGGAGACATGGTGATATGCATGGAAATAAATCTATCAGCTAAAACCAAAGAAAACTTGAGGAACAACATAAAACATACCTAGGGATTGATTGGCAAGGATTGCGCAATCTGTCCTGGGAGGCTGGGAGAATAGCTACCAAAATAGTGCAAAAGGAAATCTGGGTTGTTGGGAGGCTGTTTGTCTCTTGGAATTGTGCAATGCACAATCTAGACTGGCCTGATGGTTGTTGGTATTACGCAATGTGCAATTCCACCTGGCAAGGGTTGTAGGCCTAGTGACTGCATTGCATAATTTTCTGGGCCAATAGCCATTGCCTCTCAGAATTACACAATATAAGGCTAGAGGATAGTCACTAGGGTAGAAATGTGCATTTTACAAGAGGAAGGAAGATCTTCCCTCTCAGGATTGTGCAATGTTGTTTAGGTGAGGTAGAGCCCGAGCCAAGGCTACCCAAACCCACCAATGTACAACTGAAATAAAATGTGAATATGAATGCATGGCGATATTGAGTGTAAACAGGAGTGAATGATTGTGCATGAAAACAATGAAATTAAATATTCATAAAATGGAACAACATGCATGTGGGTGAAGTGAGTCGCAGAATCAGCGACCATTCGTGCAAAATAGTGTCATGTATGCGAGAGCAGTGAGATGTTAACGAAAACTAAAATGGTTCTATGACATGATAATATGCATGCAAAGGACAACAAGCATTCATAGAAATCAAGAAGACAACACTCACACAGGCCAAAACACAAAAAGCGATATAAATGCTACAAAAGACAAATTGAGAGGAGTTACCCAAAAGTATCTAAGCTAGATGCGTCCAAGACTCCTCGATGTGTTGTGGGATGTTAGAGCTCCAAGATTGATGTAAAGAAGTGAGCTTTGAAGCATCAAATAGATAACTTTGAGGCTCATGACACGCATTCCTCAAATATAAGAAAACACGACACTTGGAGGAAATATTCTAAAACAATCTTTGCATGTAACCTCCAATTTCTAAAAACAACTCCCTAAAATCTAGGCATTCCTTTTGCATGTTGCTTTTTCCTATTTCAAGAAAAAGAATCGCATGCATGCAATTCAATGTTTCTCGATCTTGGGTGGAATCAGTGAACCCAATGGCACAGGCAACCGCGTTCCTGACTGAGGGAAGTTTTTGCACAGTTTCTAGGAGGAAGCTAGGCTAGATGGCTAGAAGTATTGCACAATTTCTAGGCTGAGCATCTAGCTGATGCCTAGGATTGCAAAATTTCTGGGCTAAGCTGTCCTGCTAGGCTAGATTATGTAGTTTTTCCATGGAAGGTTGACAAGCATAATTGTGCAATTCCTGAGGCCAGCAGAATGCAAGTCAGGATTCCACAGTTTCTAGAGGGAAGGCTGGTTCCTCTCTAGAATTGCACAATTTCTTGAGGTATTTGTTCATTCTACAGCTAGACCAGGCCTGTGGAAGAAACCTATGAAGGGAATGCAACAAGCTATCATGCACAAGTTGTCATGCTACTATAAAACCACTGAAGCTTGTGTACTTGACAGGGCAAGACATGCTACTGAGGATGGTTGGTAGGGAGGCCCCAAAACAAATCTAAGGAAAACTTTTGGAGGGTGGTTGTAGCCTCTACAACACTTGGTGACACACTGACAGAACTCGAGGTCTTTGAATGGACCTTGTTCATGAAAAGCAAGTCAAACACCTCTAGGAGTATTTTTCATTTCTCTGTTCATCTTGGTTTCTACACTTCCTTGTTTCTATGATGTAGCATCTACCAAGCTCTTGGTTGATTGACACACATTCCAAGCCAAGTCAACATAGGTGTTTCAATTGGGGCTGAGGGGTATATTGGTGCACAAGCAGTATAGTCGTAAGAGTTTTAGTTTTGTGTCTGGTGTTGCTCCGCTGCTAGTAGGCCTAGACAGTACCCTAACAGAGTCAAGCAGCAGCACAAGAATCACTCCACTGCCAACAAGCCTGGTTAGTACCCTGGCCGAGTTACTTGCATCACCTCTCTATGTGGGAATATTTTGTCTTCTTTTTCCTTATTCATTCTTTTTATTTTTCAAAATTTATCACTTTTTATTTTTTCATTTTTCATAATTATGCATAACACTTATTCATTTCAGAGGCCAAAGAGGGATCTTGATTTATTCAGATAAGAAGAGGTTTTTCCTTCAAATAAGTAGTTTTATATGTACTTCTGATGTGCTTGTTAAGGTTTCCCCCCTCACCTTACTTTACTTTACTGAGCTGCCAAGGGTTAACCCAAAAAATACCGACTAGAGTAGGTTACACTAGTTAGTGCACAAGCGTTTTGTTTTCACCAGGGCTCACTTCGAACAATATATATTTTCCACTGTCGTATCATGGAATGAAGATAATGAGTTCTTCATACATAGGCAAGATGACATATAACCAAGTAGTGGTAGCCACACAAGGCCTCTTGTACTTTACATAGCTTGTTTCAATAGTCACACAAAGTTTCATGTGAAACTAACCTACTAGTGCAAAACAAGCAAATAAACAAGAAAACAAAGCATAAGAAGAATCAAATGTGAAAGAGAATAAAGTAAGAAAACAAGAAAGTAGACAAACAAACATGCGAGATAAGTAAGCAAGAAAGCATGGAAGCAAATAGCCAAAAGTAAACATTACTCCTACTCATAAGCTAACGGTGTGTGGGCATGATCACGTCAAGTGATACTTCCAATGCAGCTACCAGCACATTGGTTGACCCATGTTGGTGAAGGCATGGTCCGCAAGCATCCCAGATGTGCAAACAAAAACAAAAAAAGATATAAGAGTGAAGACAAACACACTCCATGTTTAAATGTATCCATAGAACATAAGTGAGTGCAAGTGCATGACATGCATTCCGTGTACTTCTCATGGTGTTTTGCGACACTATGTGCAGTTGCGAAGCATATGCATACTCTTTACTATCACATGAAAGAAAATGAAAGAAACAAAGATAGGTTGTGTCATGCACGTGTGCTTGCAATGTAAGATTCCTCCAGTGCATGAGTGATGGGATCGTGCAGTTCGAGAGGAGGAAGTGTGATTTGTGTGTGAGATTGATCTTTAATGCCTACAAATGAGTGATGAGGAGCCTTAAGTGTTTCAACAATTTTGTGATCGTAAGTGAAACCAATCCCAGGAAAGCAGGGGCCTGACATAACCATTAGCTTGGGTTGAAATGCCTCAACAGTCTAGGGGGTTTGGACTTCATCGACAGATAGATCATTATAAATAGGTGGCTTCGAAAAATCAACTACGATAGAATCATAATCATGATCAGATATGGGTTTAAATAGATCACTACAACTATGATTAGTAAAATCAATTATTTCATTCACATCCTGATGATCTGATGAATCAAACAGAGGGGCAGATGAGAACTGGACAAATTCACCCCTGTGTTTCCGGAAAAGGCAGATGAAAAGTCAAGTGGATTTTTAATGAATAGTTTATCTTCTCCTCTGTCAGATGATGGACTCACATCCGTTGTGTCTTGCAAATGATTAATAATGGGTGCATCCATATAGGAAGATACACATGAAAAATCATGAATAGCAAGTTCACTAAAGATGGCAGGAAATAATGAAGGAGGCTTGAACAAAAGGGAGTCATCCTTTGCTGAGTGTTGATGCTCAAGCTCCCAGTCATATTGTTCATGAATGACATCGCATGTTGGTTGTACAACATCAACTTCAATGATGGCTTCATCCTCATTCACAAAAGGTGTCGAGTATCGAATGGAATAACACAAGACATCATCATCCAGAGGATCATCCAAGTATGAAGACAAAGTTTTTGGTACAAAATGTATGTGAGAACTCAAAGGAATCACAACCAAATCTGCGCAAAAATTAAGTGAAGTGATGTTGGGAGGATGTGATAGCTAAACGGAGGTGTTTGCATGTTGTCCCACATCACTTTGCAGTGGTGGATCTACTTGATGAGGAGACGACAAACAGTCACTCGTGACAGTGACCATATTCGTTTGTGATACCACAGCTCCATCACTGAAGTACGCTAAGTGAGGCTTGTGCTCCAGCTTCTTCTTGGGATGGATTGACTTGTTAAGGCAGTACTCGAATCTATCCCAAATATATGGAAATTCCATCTGGCTCTTCAGAGCTTCAAACTACAAAACATGGAAGTGCTACCAAATATCCATAGGTGATTCATGCGGGGCCTTCCATTGTTGTAACAGTTTTTGGTCAAGATGTTCTAGATCAAAATAATGGAAAGTATCTTCAATGAGATCATAGAAATGCTCAAATGGGTGCACGTTTTCAGCTAGTAAGCTACAACACCACCATCATGGGGATTCACAAAGTGCATGCGCAAGTATCATATTGGCCTGTTCATCAGAACATCCATCTTCCTCGTCAAGCATGGCAATGAAGTCATGTAAGATTATAGGTCAGGCCACTTTGCCTTCACCATCATACATGAATTCGGACAAGAGATCAAACAAATCCCTCATGATGTTGATATGTTCGACATACGAAAGACATCATGGAGGGATGAGAGTAACATAATCCATGATTGATGTACAAAGGTTCAAAACAGGATGAGAGGACACAGCTTGTCATTTGGACCACCTTATAGAGCCACAAATGTTGATGGTGCTAGAACCACCAACATGTCAAGGGATCTCCCCGGTAATAATTCCCAATTAGACCTCAGACCATTTGGTGTAGGAATCCCAGTAGTGGGTCATATGGTATTGCCTTGACTGTGGTTTCGCATAGAGGCAACAAGGTCCCTGTTGGTAGCAAGGGTGTGACAGATGCGACAAGTCATGGAAGGTGCAGGAGTGGTTCTAAAGCACAGAGTGTGGGGTGAGTGCACCCTTTGGAAACTTGTGATAGAACTGAGTTAAAAAGGGAACACACGAGAAAAGATGCATCATTAAAGGAAAAAGTCCCCTAGGGCTTTGGGTCAAAACCCTAGCAGAGCAGGAGTAATCTACAACAAGAAACAAGCATTCAACTCAAGCGACATGCTTAAACAAACTAACTATGTGAGGATGAACATACACAGATTTCTTTCGTTTGGGTAGTTCCAGCCAGGGTTCAAACCCTCTACAACTCCTGATGAACTTCGAACCTGCAAATAAGCCAATTTGAATACACATAGCAGCATTATAATGAAATCAACTTTATATCATATAAGTAGATGGTTAGTTATACATTGAAATAGTCATTCATATATAAACCATAACAATAACATTAGATGCACAAACAAATTTGATATCAAGAACAAGACAACGCTTCTTTTTATTGTAGAAAACTATAAAAAACATGGAAAGAGTTCACCTGAGTCTTCCTCTTCCGTCTCCAAGTGGAAATGTCCTCCAAGTCCATTCAATCCCAGTCTTCAACATCCTCTTTCCATAACCAATACCATGATATCTCAAAGCATATGAGAGAACATCAAAACTCAAGGATACAAGGGTTTCCCGAACTTGGGGAAGTGCTTGAAGCACAGAGATTCTTTAGACTTGATGAGGGGATAATCTCGGTATAGTAATTCTATCAGTTCTGTCCTCCTTAAGGCCTTCCCATTGAAGTATTTTTATACTTCTCCCAAATTAGTTTTTTAGTTGGGAAACAGTTGGGAACAGTTGGGCCATGGGCACTAATAGGAAATCAATGGGATAAACGTGTGATCTCCTCCCATAGTTAAGGAAATTTAATTTTTTTAAGTGTTTAAACACATATACGTAGGTTGGGTATAGACTGGCCCGCGTGTACATGCTTTTAACACAGGGTAAAGTAGCATACAGGGAGTAAAACACTGTTTTTAAAATATTTGGACCAAGTCTGGAAGGAGGGGTTGCCCTAGGCCATAAACCAAGCATCACCAATACAAACGCTGATATTTAGAGCTATAATAGATGCCCCCTAATATATGAGGTTAGAAGGGTACATGATGGAAGAAATGTATTAAGTATATGGAAAGGAAACCTGTCAAAAACTGAGGACTTCACCAGATTTTAGCCTACCAAGCTAGCAAAAGAAGATAAAAAAGAAACAACTATATGAGGTGGGCATATCCATGCTCAGATAAAATAAGGCATGTCCGCATATCAAGTATAAGAGGACCGCTATGTATACAAGTATAAGGAACTGAATGTACATAACGGATCATCTAATCATGATCGAACAAGTACATGTCTGAATATCACATATAAGAAGATGATCAATGAGTCTGAAAGATTAAGCTGATCATTGATGTCAAAAACTAATCCCAATAGTACCAAATGAACATGATGGAATAAGATGATACTACATCGCAACTCGGATGCCAACATATAGGATGTCGATGTGAAGGACTGCAATAGATAATGTGGAATGGTGTCAACTAGAAGCGACATGAGAAACTAACAAGTGAACCAAATAATGTTGATGCAACCTGAGGTCTTCACCGACCATCGCGGTGCAATTCTACACAATGGGAATAAATTATCTGAAGTCGACCATGTGAGAAATCATTTGATTACCAGTCATTGATGTATACTGTTAAAAAACATGAGACTACTCACCGATAATGAAAATTAGAGTCAAGGTACCCAATACAATCTAACAAGTGTGAATAGATGAGCTGAAGTCAAACACCTGGAAGAATCTATCAGTCAGGAGACAATGAAGATTTCCCACTGTCGATAGTGAAGGATCTGCCATTAATGACTGCAAACCCCAAGGTACTACCAAATGGACTCTAGACCTTTTCCCCAGAGAAACGAGTCGTAGTCGATGGGGAAAGATCCACTAGAAGGAAGGAATTAAGGCATCCTTCATCAATCTAGAATGAGTGTAACCTGCAGGCCAATAATGTGGAAAGAATCAGATGAAAAAAGATGTAGTAAACCGACCAAAGCACATTTCTAGCGTACACAAGATGTAGCTAGTGCACTATAGAAACCCTTTGAACCAACCAATGATGAAAATTGACACAGAGGTGAGGAATCCAACAATAGGGTCGAATGGAAACCAAGGCACTGCATGAATCCCAATCTGTGATAATGAAAGCTAAGGTCGAACACAAGGGAAACCACTCAGTCAAAGACCCATGATACCGATCAATGCTGAGCATAAGGTGACCTATCAATAATGAAAATAGGGCCAGGGTGTGGCTCTAGGCCTATCGTCAGAGCAATATGTCATCGTCGATAAGGACAAGACCCGCTAGCAAGAAGTCAATCAAGACCTTCTCAATCTGGCATGAGTAAAGGACCAATATAACTGATGTGATGATAGACAAGACACTGACAACCAAGGATGGCCGATTGAAAAATAGGTCAAGGGACACCGCAAAGAGGCTGACTCGGGATTACTTCCTTGAACAAAAGCAGGACTCAATGATGACTATGTGGGAGCATATGATGACTCTCTATAAGCTCGTCACACAGAAGGCACGGGCAAACTCTCCATATGTGTTGAGGGAAAAAGTCGCCTAGGATTTTGGGTCAAAACCCTAGAAGAGCGGGGATTATCTAGAATAAAAAACAAGCATTCCACATAGCCATGATAATTAAACAAGCAAACTACATGAAGAGAGGTGTAGCTGGGGGTCCTTCGTTCGGGTAGATCCAACCAGGGTTCAAACCCTCTTGGAGTTCCTCTCAATCCTTGAACCTATAAAACAACCAATTCAAAGAAGCATAGCAATATATGGACCAAGTATCATATAGAAATCAACTTCATCACATATTGAAAGGTGGTTAGTTATACAATTGAAAAAATTATTCATATGTAAACCATAACAGTACCATCATATGCATAAAGAAGATTGATTTTGAGAAGAAGACAAATGTTTCTTTGTTGTAGATAACTAAAACAAAGCAAGGAATGATATCACCTAAATATTCCTCTTGCTGGCTCCAAGTGGAACCGTCCTCTAGATCCATCCAATCCCGAGTCTTCAAAAGACTCCTTCCATGACTCACACAACGATATCTCAACTAGTGAAATGATATCATAACTCGAGGAAACAAGGGTTTCCTGTAATGGGGGAAGTGCTAGAAGAACAAGGATCTTCAGACCTGATGAGGGATAATATCAGTAGAGTGATTTTTCTCTCTATTCTCTCCTCCCTTAGGCCTTCCCATTGAAGCCTTTTTATACTTCTCCCAAAGTAGTTTTTTAGTTGGGAAAAGTTGGGAAAAGTTGGGCCACAGACACTAATAGGTAATAAACAGGTAAAACCTGTGATCTCCACTTGAAATTAAGGAGATTTAATTTTTTTAAGTGTTTCAAGACATATACGTGGGTTGGGTATAAAATGACCCGCATACACACACGTTTAGGTAAGGGAAATGTCACGTATAGGGATTAAAACACTGTTTTTTAAGTATTTGGACCAGGTCTGGAAGGAGGGGTTTCCCTAGGCCATAAATGTAGCATCACAAATATCAAGGGTGAGATTTGGATCTATAACAGATGCCCCCTAATATATGAGGTCAGAAAGGGTACATGATGGCTGAAATGTATCAAGTACATGGAAAGGAAACCTGTCAAAAACTGAGAAGGACTTCACTAGATTTCAGCCTACCAAGCCACAAAAGGAGATCAGAAAGAAACACTGTTTGAGGCAGGCATACCCATGCATAGAGAAAGTAAAGCATGTCTACATATCAAGTACAAGAAGATCCACTAAGTATACAAGTATAGAATACTGGAAATACATAATGGATCATCTGACCATGATCGAACAAGTACATGTTTGAATATCACATATAAGAATGTCAATGATGCTGAAGAATGAAGTTGATCACTGATATCAAAGACTGATCTCAATAGTACCAAATGAACATGATGGAATAATATGGTACTACACTTCAAACTTAGGTGCCAGCATATAGAATGTCGCCATAAATGACTGCAACATATAAGGTGGAATGGTATCAACTAGCAGCAACAAAAGCAACTGTCAAGCGAACTAATGAATGCTAATGCAACCCGAGGTCTTCACCAACCACAGTGGTACATTTCTACACAATTGGAATGAATGAGCTGAAGTTGACCATGTTAGAAATCGTTTGATTACTGGTCATTGATGTATACCATTAACAAATGCGAGACTCCTCACCTATAATGATAGTGTGAGTCAAGGTACCCTAGTACAATCTAACAAGTGTGAATAAATGATCTGAAGTTGAACACCTGGAAGAATCTATCAATCATGAGACAATGATGGTTTCCCACTGTCGATAGTGAAGGATCTGCCACTAATGACTGCAAACCCCAAGGTACTGCCAAATGGACTCTAGACCTTTGCCCCAGAGCAATGAGTTGTAGTCGATGGGGAGAGATCCGCTAGAAGGAAGGCATTAAGGCATCCTTCATCAATCTAGCATGAGTGTAACCCGCAAGTCAATAATGTGGAAGGAATCAAACAAAAAAGATGTAGTAACCCGACCGAAGCACGTTTCCAGCATACACACGATGTGGCTAGTGCATGACAGAAACCCTCTGAACCAACCAATAATGAAAGCTAACATAGTGGTGAGGTATCCACCAATAGGGTCAAATGGAAACCAAGGTACTGCACGAATCTTAATGTGTGATAGTTTAAGATGATGTCAAACACAAGGGAAACCACTCAGTTAAAGACCCATAATACTAATTGATGTTGAGCATAATATGACCTATCAATAATGAAAATAGGGCTATGTGCGGCTCTAGGCCTATCCTCAGAGCAAGATGTCGTTTTTGATAAGGACAATACCCACCAGCAAGAAGTCAATGGAGACCTTCTCAAACAGACATGAGTAAAGGACCAATATAAATGATGTGATGGTAGACAAGACATTGGTAATTATGGATGGCCAACTGAAAAATGACTTAAGAGACACCGCAGAGAGGCTGACTCAGGCTAACTTCCCTTGAACAAAAGCACAACTCAATGATGACTATGTGGTAGCATATGATGACTTTGTATACGTCATGCAGGAGGCATGAATGAACTCTCCATATGATTGGAAGAGATAACCAATTGGAGGAGAACTCACTCAATAACAAGGTTAAGGTGTACCTAAGTCAAACTAAATCCCTCCCAAATGGAGGAGACTTTGTTTTAAGTGCTTTGTTCAAGGGCAACACGACTTACTCTAGCTGCCAAGAATAAATGGAAATATTGTCCCGTTCGCGCTCTTTTTGGAATATATAATTTTTTTGTCTTTTTCTTTAAGTTGGAAAAAGAATAAAAGAATGATATAATACAGTGGAAAGAATGAGTGTCGGTGAAGCAGATGATCTGGTTCCTAGGATTGGAATATTCTTATGCTCAATGCTGGGAGGTGAAAACTGGTCAAAGACACTCAAAGGTGTGTTCTTTCCACAGGTCATAGGGTGTCGAGTTGCATAAGCTAAGGGAATGCAAGTTTGATTTTGTAGATGACATGGTCAAAAAGTGTCTTAAACACAAGTCCAAGTGAAGTTGGCTCAAGGCCAAAAGGTGCAAATCGTCAAAATGAAATGTAATAGTACAACTCAACATGAAGGAGCCTCTAGGGTATAAGGCTAGAATGAAGTGAAGAAGCATAGAGAAATGAGTCTTCATCACTTAAGTCATGGTGGGACTACATAGGACTTCCGAGCCTACTCAAATCGAAGCAGCATGGGAAACAAATGTCAGTGAGATGCTAACTATGATGCCCATGAAAAGGATGACTCTACCATCGTGCCATGGTTTAAAAAATCGATGAGTGAAGATGGTTTGTGAACCATAACATGATGGGATCGATCCTATGGCAAGTGTATCGACAAATAGAGGCTAGTATGCAAAATGCAACAGAAAAATGGTTTCCCTAACCTATATTCTAGTGAGAAAATGATACATGCCATGACGGGTCTACAGTCATGGAACTGACTTGAAATTGTCGAAAAAGCATCCAAAATGTCCTAAAAACCAAAGCATTCTCGACATTCCAAGCTCCCAAGTTAAAATTTACATGAGACAAAACAAAATCAGGTTTTGAAAAAATTTGACATTTTCAAAGCTTATAAAATAGTTTTTGACTCACCATTGTTACCATTTGAGTTGAGAGCACAAGGAGTGGAGAAAAAGAAGCAAGCTTTGCCTTTTGCCGAATTCGACCGTTCAAATCTTCCCAAAATCACCAAGTAACCCCCAAACTTGTCTTGCATCAATTTTTTTTTGGTTTTAAGAATTTTAATTAAAGTTTTACCATTGAATTTATATCAAAAATTTTGTCGCAGCATATACGCGGGTTGGCTATATACAACCCGCATATATGTAATCCCTAGACACGACTGTGTATAAAACAGACCTGCATATACACCGTTTAATTTTAAAAACAAAAAACTAATGTTCCAAACTTGATTTTTTCTCAGGATGACCATTACCTAGAGGGAAAGGGAGCATGCCACTATTGATGATGATGTTATGAACGATCAATAGGCCTTGGATGCCTTAAGATGATGCAATTTGCTAAAAAAATTCAAAATGCCAAATATGAAGGCAAATACTCGCTTGCTCGAAATCCTCATTCACTGCTGGAGCATCGAGGACGACTCATTCATGATTGGTCAAATGCCACTGAGGATAGAGATTAAGGATATCTAAGTTATCACAGGCCTTTCCTGGAGGGGAGAGGTAGTACATTCTATGGGCCAATCACAAAGTAGTCTTTCTATCAAGGACTATGTGCATTTATATTGTTTGGGCCATCCAGAAAAGATTGGAAGCCAAATTCCAATCAAGAATGTTGAGAGTTTGTCATTGAGGATCATCCTATTCACCATAGCCAGAGTGAATGGATCAACTTCCTTACACCAGGCTTCACGACTTTCCATGAGCTTGGCGGTAGGCTATCTCACTATAGTATTTGATTGGTGTAGTCCTCCTCTCACTCACTTGAAGAGCCAGCTATCATCTGTCAAAAAGGGCCAGACCAAAAACTTTGGGTATGGGACCATTCTATGCTACCTCTTTTTCGATAAGGTCCCAGTGTTATGCCCTAAAGTACTAGTTCTGATCAATAGCCCGCGAGATCCACGGATGGGCAGGTGGGCTGATTTGATGAAACAACTAGGAGGTGGGGACATACCATGGACAATTTTTGATGATGATTTCTTCTCCTAGTGGGAGCAACAAATCATCGTAGTGGATGATTACCCCTATGCCAGCATGGACTTCTGGGGAGATCCTGATCTAACATTACCACCAGTCGAGGCATGGGGTGATATAGGTAACAAATGTTTTTTATTTTATTATTTTTATGATTTTTCAAATACGAAAGTGAACTTGAAAAATGTTTTTGATGGATTCAGATGACTAATGTAATGATCATATTCCAGATATTGGACCAATATGACCAGATGGTTTCCCATGGCATGGACATTACAGTTGAGGTGCTGAAGAGGCAGCTACCCGCTACAAAGCAGGTCCTATACACACTTCAGTGGAACTTGGTGTGGTTAACTCACCTACTACTGATGGCAGCGAAGAGGATCTCCCTATAGACATGCAGTGTCGGATGCTTGGAATGCCACCGGATTAGGTTTGGACTCCTAGGCGTGTGGCTAAGGCTATAGTCGAATACTTGGCTACTCATCTTGAGCCGAGTCATAGATATTCTAGATATGATTATGGGCATTTGAGTCCCAATTTTTGTATATTATTTTGGACATACTTATGTACATTCGGGATGTTTTATGATATATATATACAGTTTCAACTTTTTGATGCTTAATTTTATAGTGATGAATGAATGATGTGCCAATCTAAAGCTTGATTAGCAATAGAATCTGCTAACCAATTATGAGATTTTGAAATGTGCAAATAAGTAATGTAAGTAAATGATATTTGCAACACCCTCACTCTTAAATATTGGCGATCTAAACATGGATCCCTTACCCGATAAATGTTATTCAATTGTGACACTATCAGTTGTGAATCAAGATAGACTACCAACGAATCGATTCCAAGAAATAGCTTCAAATAGTAAATTAATGGCGGCAGTATCCTCAGCCATATTGTTTGATGTGGGACCAATGCATACTCCCCTTGACACCATCAACTAACCATTTGGATAGTAGATCACACAAGTTGTGAAAGCGAGGTTCCGAGTGTGCCGATTAGCACCATCGGTGAATCCAAAATAGACCAAATCATCCATCAACATGTGCCACAACAGATCAAAAAGTGTTGATATCAAAAACTCCTTATGAGATATGTAAAAAAATACAAAATGTACGAAGAAGCCATTTCCTAGCTGCTACTTAAGCAAAGTACTTCTTAAGGTAGAGCCGATCAAGGGGCTCCAAACTTGCTCCTAAAAATGTTTATAGGTACAGTTATTGAAGCAATGAATATATTACCTTCGGCAAAAATCTGTGTTGGAGCCAAAGGAACCATATAAACATCACTAGTAGGTAGACCGGAGGACCTAGATTCAACTTCATGTAAAGGAGGATGGAAAAATAAATGATGATGTAAATCTTCCAATGGTCGATCTACAACCATCATTGCTTCAAATATCGCTTCATCATATGGAAAAAATGTATCTA
This sequence comes from Pinus taeda, assembly GCA_000404065.3. NCBI lineage: Eukaryota > Viridiplantae > Streptophyta > Pinopsida > Pinales > Pinaceae > Pinus > Pinus taeda. The sequence goes on from APFE030219841.1 coordinate 136,090, forward strand.
ACCACTCCAAAGTAGAAGTGGAATCAAGGGTCCAAGTAGGGGCCACATCACCATTGAACTCCCCCTCAAAGAAAGGAGTAAAATGGTTGTCTACAGAGTTATCGGTAGATTCAAATCTAAGCTCTATTGTAGACATAGAATATTCTATTTCACCCACCTCGTTGTCATCCAATCTGGTCACAAATGAAGAAAAGGCTCTAGGATCTGAAAAATAATGAGTTTGGACAAACTCTTTCCGTAAAGGCACCTTAGAGGATGAAATTGTATCTATTCTAGCTATAGGAGGGGGAAGATCAAATGTACCCATCAATGAAGAATGCATCCTAACTCCCAGATTCTCAATAGGAAAATCTGGGTTATCCACCATCGAAACAATAGAATTTGAAGTTGCATGAGGATCAACTCAAGAATAATCCAATTGATCAACCTTAACAATTTTCCCCTCATGAGGAAAGCAAAGGACACAGAATATAGTCGAAATGATGACATCCATTTCATAAATCCAATTTCTTCCTAAGAGAAGATTGTAATCTAGGTTGGCATCAATGATTTCTACTTCGACATTAATGACCTTTCCTCCAACACCTATAGAAAAGGCCGAGATAATCCCATGTGGCTTATGAGAATTACCATCAAATTTTGTCAAGAGGGTAGGTGAAGGAACAGCCAAAGGTGATCCAATGGCCTTCCAACATGACATAGAAATGACACACGTGGAAGCTACCTCATCTATAACCATCTAAAAAATATTAGTTTTCTGGTAAGTAGACTTTATCTGGAAAGCCATATGACGAGGAAGTCTCTTTTTGACATTATGCATATGCAAAGTGAGAGCTAATGAATTATTTGGATCAATTGTTCCTATCGCTGAAAGCAAAGCACTTCTTTGAGTTAGACATGACTGGAGCACCTCTAAAGTAGACATCGTGCATGGACTCTGAGCCAGATCCTCCATAATGGAGTAATTCTGTGCAGCCCTAGCATTAGGGTTGATAGTAGCTGATTTGGCGGAACCTTTCGGTATCGGAGGTATAGACTCAATAGAGGGTCGCTCAATATGAAGTGGGTCGATAGTTCCTGCAAAAATTTTATAATTGTATGTTTCAGCTTCACCATAATCACATGACGGTGTGGCCACATTGATGTGAGAACCCATCATGAAGACATTTGAGAAATTGTCCCCTTCTTGGTTGCTCCCTGCAGAGGTACTAGTATTTGAATTCGTGACAGCAAGTAACTACTGCCCTTAGGGGAAAGGGTTAGTTAAGACAGCCTGGGAGCTAGAAGACCCTTGCTGCCCTAACAAGCACTGAGCATCTTGAATTTTTGGGTAGAGATGAGTCAAATGGTCTCCATTGCATAGCTTGCATGGAAACTTGACTTTCCTTTTAGACCCATTTCCACCCTCACCAGCACCATTGTTGGGATTGTTCGCACTACCCTTCCCATATTGATTCTTCTTTTTATCTCATCTCTTCTTCCTCCCATCAGAGTTTTGATTTTCTTTGGGGTTAGAAGCTTGAACAATGTTTACAGAACAGGGTTGGGAAGGCGAACGGTTAAATGATGTGACCTGATTGGTAGGAGCAGTTTTGTAAAGACAACTACTGCAATTGGTTCAACAGGTTCACCGCATTGGTGTCTATCAATCCAATGATACCATCTGCATGAGGAACTTGCTTGGATTTGGCTATATCAACCTTAGTCCTAGGAGTATTAGGCAAGATTTTCTGAAGAATCCTAGACTAAGAGTAAATAAATTCTAACGGCTGGGCTCGAAAAATAGCTTGTTCTTCAGATAAGACACTGGACAGAGGGACATCCTTGGAAATCTCAGGTTGTAACGATTTCAAGAACCATTCGAGACGGTATTTAGGTGGAATGTCGACTTTAATGAGCCTCTTTCTCCATCTCCATTCCTGAATATGATCAAAGATATAAGTTGTTGTATCCTGACATAAATTGGCCAGAAGTTCAGTTCTGACATCATAACAGACGAGGAACTGGAAATGGTTTATAAAAGTGTTATCCAGATCAGTGAAATATGTAAAGTTACCCCTAAACAACTCTATATACCACTTGGCCACATTGCCAGTTAAGGTGCATTGAAAAAGTCTCAACCTAACTGAGTCATCGATGAGGGAGTTTGAAGAGCATCACAAATGGAATGTGGTTACATGGTCACCCGTGTCTTCACCACCCTTCCCCTCTAACTTCGGAATATCCTATGGGAGTTTGGTAGAGACCAGAGGCCAGGCTGGACTGTATCTGATTAGATCATTTGTCAATTTCGTGAGATCTGGAAAATTCAACATTGCCAAAAAAGGAAGCCTAGGAGGACCTTGGGGATTCTAACCAGATTGGGCAGAGTTCCCAAAATTCTTAAAAGATTGGCCTGGATTTTGAAAGGCACCAGGCTACCCGAAGTAACTAGTAGAACCCATTGAACCAAAAGGTGACCGTTGTGGTCCAGCAAAACTCAGAGTTTGACCAAGTCCAGCCGAAACACCTCCAAAACCAGAGAAGTTCCCTCCTAAAGCATTATAAGGAGTCGATAACCCTTGATAAGGATTCCAAGTGGTAGCTAAAGGAGTAATACTTTGAAACGAACTAACTGTGGAGTATGGCGTATTCCCTTATTGGCCAAAAATCATATTCCTAGTTCTTATGCCACTAACCGCAAGGTTAGTCCAACCTTCAAAGGGATTACTGCATTGACCTATAGAAGAAAAAAGCATAGATCCTATCGTCAGGTTGGAATGTGGTATATGACCACTTCCAAAAGGAAATCACTGAAATGATGTCAATCCACTCATCATGGATGTGGAGGCACTAAATGGAACTGATGAAATACCCTGTGACTAGGTGCCAGACAAGAAGAATCCATAACTGGATGCATGCACTTGGGAACCCACTAGTCAATGAATGGAAGTAGACCCAAAAAAAGATGTGCTAGCAGTAGACCCAAATAAAGATGTAGAAGTGACGGAAATGTTTCCTCCCCCTTATACTGATATAGGAGTTGGTGTGCTTCTAGCACTTGCAGTGGATGCCATGCTCCCAGCAATGGTCATTGAAGGAATGTGCGTGATGTGACCTGGACTTGAAGGTCTATGTGTCGGAGTCCTAATGTATACTACTACGTCTAGCTGATTAGAAGGCAAAGGAGAATTCAGAGCTGCTAATGGCTCTGAGAATTCTTCTACCTCAATGTTATCTTCCGACTGGAAGAGGACTTGAGAAAGAACTGGAGTGTTCCTCTCTGGCTCTATGGTAGTACCAGGCCTGCCTTGTACACAAATGCCCCCAAGTCGAGGATCAATCCCCGATGCATCGGTTGCCACTAGGTGAAAACCACTAGCAGTATTGTCTCTGCGCCTTCTAGGAGAAGGCTCTAAACTTGGTGGTGAAAGATCACAAAGTCTTCGAGACCGTCTAGGTGATAGGGTAGCCACTTTGAATTTTTTATTAAGGTCTAATTAAAGACTCAAGAAAAAATGAAAGCTAGGCAAATTAAGAGCACAGAGCACAGGCTAAAAAAGTCCCTAAAATATATCAGCCAACCAAACAACCTTCAAGTATTTCTGCTCTAGGTGATGAGGACTAGACACCAAAATACAAGAAAGTGAAGCAGGGACCTTCCAAAGATAGTCTGGGATAATGATAGCCCAAGCCTACTTGCAAAGGTATCAGAGGAAGTTACGCTGACGTCCAAACAATAGCTTGTGCCAGTGCAAGCCCCCAAGCTTCACAAGGGTTCCCTCCAGAAGTACTGCTGAGAGTGATACAATGTCAACCTGAGGTGCCACGAGATTCCCCTTCGCAGCCACCTATGTAGATCCCCAGGATAAATAACTAAGGTTACCAACTCGTGTTAGAAGCTAGGCGGAATAGTCTTGAGGTAAGATCCAACAAGTAGGAAAGGGGGTATCTCTCTTCCTTATCTTCAAAAACCCTCGTTCTTAACTCCCAGATTTGGAGCTTTCATGGTCTCCCTACTGCTATTGGATTTGCACTCGTTATTCAGACTTCTATGTTTGATAGTTTATAGTGGCCTTGGAGAGTTTTCTCTCCACTCGCCTAATCCAAGGCCCTAAATATCCTAAAACTTGTTGGTGTGTCTAAATTGACAATATAAAAAGGTTCTAGTATATTTTAGTTAGCGCTTGTTTTTAAATGGGTTGTTCTTAAGTCAAGGGATAAATGGAAATGAAACTTGTGGTGTTTTACGACACACAAGAAATTAATAAAAACCAAACTATATGCAAATTCAATTGTTTTGTTCTTCGATGAAAGAAATTTCTACCAGGTTCTAAGGAACTTCTAAGAAAGTAATAAATTTCTCTTTTCTTTTCTTTTAACAAGCTTCACACTCACAAAAACTAACAAAAACTATGGATGCCCTAAAAAATGCACAAACTATCCTAATGTAATGAGTATATGCTGATGCAAAAAACTTAAGACTACTCTAAAGCAAAGAATCAAAGTAACTTGTTTATCACTTCTAAATTGCCACTTAAGATGTTTAGATAGAAATAAGTTGCTAATGATCATTTTCGTCCAAACACGAAAAGCAAATCTCAACACAAACAAAAGGCACTTTCACTCGCAAAAAGAAACCAAGTCAAAACAAGGAAAAAGAAAGAAAAAACCAAGTTTTCCAGAAGTTTCCTTCAAAAGCAAAAACAAAAAACAACTTTTCAAAAGTGCTCCAAATAATATTGAAAACTTTGAGATCGAAAAATAGGCAACAAAAACACTTTGCAAGTTATCAACTCAAAATGGGTGAAAACTCAACAAAATAGGTGTTTCAAGATGCTCTTAATGACCAAAAAGCAGCAAAAGAGCTTGGTGACAATGATCCGAAAGACCAAGAAAGAAAACTTTCAAAATCGTCACTCAACAACTTTTAAAAAGTGAGAAAAGAAAATGGCCACAAAATGTAGTTTTGACAAAAAGCAAGAAGATCACAAAGATAAAGTTTGTCACAAAGATTGAAACCAATCTTTTTGCTCTGATACTAGAACAGCCAAGATTATTTGAAATAAATCTCGTGTGCTTAAACGCAAATGATGACACTTGTGAAAAAACAAAAACGAGACCAAAACTTTCCACGGCTAAAGAGAATTCGAAACTTGCTGTAAAACCAAAGACTGACAACCAAAATTAACTGCTTAGGAAATACTCAGACCAGCAAACAAATCTTCTGAAATAGAAAGACTTGAAAAAATCTTGGAAAATTAGGGTATACATGATTTTGTCAATAACACATCGGCGTGTATACACGATTCAGTCCAAAGAAACATGCATATACGCAGGTTCATATGGGGAAAATTGCATACATGTACACTACTGTAACCTGACAAAACTGTGTATATAATAGTTCACAAGAAAAAGCAAAAAAGAGGTCTGAAGAAACTGCTCAAACTTAAAGTCTGAGTTCCTACAAGAACAGACAAACCACTTACAACAAGAACACTAGTGGGCGAGCCCTGATTGGCTTAAAATAACCCAAACTAGGACAACAATACTGTTGTCCCCAGTGGAGTTGCCAATTCTATTGAGGGACAAAGTCCCCTAGTGTTTTGGGTCAACATCCTAGTAGAGCAGGGGTTATATACAATAAAAAATAAGCATTCCACACAGCCATGATACTTAAACAAGCAAACTACATGAAGAGAGGTGCACTTGGGGGTCCTCCGTTCGGGTAGATCCAGCCAGGGTTCAAACCCTCTTGGAGTTCCTCTTGATCCTAGAACCTGCAAAACAACCAATTGAAAGAAGTATAGCAATATATGGACCAAGTATCATATAGAAATCAACTTTATAACATATTGAAAGGTGGTTAGTTATACAATTGAAACAATTATTCATATGTAAACCATAACAGTAACATCATGTGCATAAAGAAGATTGATTTGCAGAAGAAGAAAAATGTTTCTTTATTGCAGATAACTAAAACAAAGAAAGGAATGATATCACCTGAATCTTCCTCTTACTGGCTCCAAGCGGAACCATCCTTTGGATCCATCCAATCCCAAGTCTTCAAAAGGCTCCTTCCATGACTCACAAAAAGATATCTCAACTAGTGAAATGACATCATAACTCAAGGAAATAAGGGTTTCCTATAACGGGAGAAGTGCGGGAAGCACAAGGACCTTCAGACCTAATCAGGGATAATCTCAGCAAAGTGATTTTTCTCTCTATTCTCTCCTCCCTTAGGCCTTCCCATTGAAGCCTTTTTATACTTCTCCCAAAGTAGTTTTTTAGTTGGGAATTCGTTGGGAACAGTTGGTCCACGGGCTCTAATAGGTAATCAACAGGTAAAACCTATGATCTCCACCCAAAAGTAAGGAGATTTAATTTTTTTAAGTGTTTTAAGACATATACGTGGGTTGGGTGTACACTAACCCGCATTCGCATGTGTTTAGCTCTAGAAAATGTCGTGTATAGGGAGTAAATCATTGTTTTTTAAGTATTTGGACCAGGTCTGGAAGGAGCGGCTGCCCTAGGACATCAATGCAACATCACAAATATTAAGGGTGAGATTTGGAGCTATAACAATATGATTGGAAGAGATAACCAATCAGAGGAGAACTGACTCAATAACAAGGTCAAGGTGTACCTAAGTCAAACTAAATCCCTCCCAAATGGAGGAGAGACTTTCTTTGGAGTGCTTTGTTCAAGGGCGACACAACTCTAGCTGCCAACAATATATGGAAATGTTGTCTCGTTCCCACTCTTTTTGGAATATGTAATTTTTTTGTCTTTTTCTTAACGCTGGAAAAAGAATAAAAGAATGCTATAGTAGAATGGAAAGAACGACTGTCAGTGAAACAGATGATCTAGTTCCTTGGATGGGAACATTCCTATGGTTAATGTAGGGAGGTGAAGGTGGTCAAGGACACTCAAAGGGATGTTGCTTCCATGAGTCTAAGGGTGTGTCAAGTTGCAGAAGCTAAGGGATTGCAAGTTTGGTTTTTGCATAAGACATGGTCAAAAAGTGGCTTAAACACGAGTCTAAGTGAAGCCAACTCAAGGCCAAAAGGTGCAAATGGTCAAATTGCAATGTAGTAGTAAAAGTCAACACAAAGGAGCCTCTAGGGTATAAGGCTAGAACAAAGCGAAGAAGCAAAGAGGAATGATTCTTCAAGGCACAAGTCATGGAAGGACTAGAGAGGACTCCTGAACCTACTCAATGAAACAACGTGGGCAACCAATGTCAGTGAGGTACTAACTATGATGTTCATGTAAAGGATGGCTCTACGATTGTATCATGATTTAAAAAATGGCGAGTGAACATGGATTTCTAACCATAACACGATGGGATCGACCCCATGGAAAGTGTATTGAAAAATGGAGGCTAGTATGCACAATGCAATGGAAAAATGGTTTCCCTAACCTATGTGCCAGTGAGTAAACGATACCTGCCATGATAGGTCACCAGTCATGCAATCGATGTGAAATTTCAAAAAAATTGTCGAAAATGTCTTGAAAAAACAACATTTTCCTGGCAATCCAAGTTCAGAAGTTAAAAGATTCATGAGACGAAAAAAATCAAGTTTTGAAAAATTTGACATTTTCAAATCTTATAATATGACTTTTTGACTCACCATTTGTACCATTTGTGTTGAGAGCAAAAGCTATGGAGAAAAAAGAGCAAACTTGCCTCCCAAAGAATTGGACCATTCAAATTGGATAAAAATCATCAGGTAATCCCCAATTCTAGCTTGCATTACTTAATGATTGTTTTTAGAAACTTTTATTGAGATTTCACCGTAGGAATTTATGTTAAATATTTCAACGTGGTGCATACACAGGCTGGATATTATAAACTTTTGTACACACAGGCCCTACACGCAACTGTGTATGAAAGGGACCCACGTATACGTGATTTGAAATTTAAACACAAAAGCTAATGGTTGAAACTTAATTTTCTTTCAAGATGACAATCACTTGGAGAGAGAGGGAGCATACTACCATTGATAATGAAGTTATCAATGATCAACGGGCCTTAGATGCTTTGAGGGGATGCGCTTTATTAAAAATTTTCAAAATGCCAAATATGAAGGCCAACACCCGCTTGCTTGAAATGTTAATCCACTACTAGAGTATCGAACATGATGCTTTTATGATTGATCAAACGCCTTTGAGGATAGAAGTAGAAGATATTTACTTTATCGCTGGTCTCTCCCGGAGAGGAGAAGTTGTACATTCGACTAGTCGGACACAAGTTAATCTTTCAATGGAAGACTACGTGCATATATACTGTCTGGGGCATCTGGAGAATATTGGAAGCCAGATTCCAATCAAACATGTAGAGAGCTTGTCCCTGAGGATCTTACTACTCACCATAGCAAGGATAAATGGAACAACCTCATTGCACCAAGAGTGATGACTATCCATGAGCTTGGCCATGGAGTGTCTCACTACAGCTTTTTATTGGTGTACACCTCTTCTTACCAACGTGAAGAGCCAGTTTCCCTCCATTCAAAAAGGACAGAACAAGAATTTTGGATACGGGACCATTTTGTGCTCCTTCTTCTTCAAGAAGGTTCCAGGGCTATGTCCCGCAGTATCAGTTTCTATCAGTAGCCCCCAAGATACTCAGATGGGCAGGTGGGCTGACATGATGAAACGCCTTGGAGGTGAAGACATGCCAAGGACCGCTTTCGATGATGAGTTCTTCTCCTGGTGGGAACAACAAATCATCATTGTGGATCACTATCCCTATGCTGGCACGGATTTCAGAGGAGATCCGGACTTGGTACTACCACCAAACACCGCATGGGGAGAGATAGGTAACCATTTTCTAAGTTTTATTAATTTTTAAGATTTTTTTTTTGTTTATTAAATATGAAAATGAACTGAAAGATATTTTTGATGGGATTAAAATACTGACACAATGATCATGTTCCAGATGTGGGTCCGTGTTGATGCCTCGAAAATCGCTGCAGCAACATTGGGGGATAACCACCCGGTCTGGACCTTGAAAGAAGCTCCTTTTCCGTTTGGTGTGGTGGCTCCGACTGGTTGAACTAGGTCCAATTACCTTCTCTCTATAGCCATTGGTTTATGATATGTCTTTCACTACCAATAGACAGGGATATCAGATCACTTCTCCTTGCTGATCAGGCAAAAGAATGACCCTTAAGCTGATTTGGATTCAGCCAAGCCACAACTAATGTTTTGCCTCTTTGAGAAGAGGACTTGAAGGAATGTAGAATTTACTCTAAATGCAAGCTTATTCTATGATGCAAGCAAAAGAATCTAATCTAAATCCTATCTTAATTAGGTAGATATAGATCTAACCCAACTAAGAGCAAGATAATCAAAATACTGGGATTTAAATATGTCTTGTTTATAATGAATATCAAGTTAATGAAGTAGTTCAATTAACTGATATTATAGTTATCAAAACACATCCTATTGAGACCTCTTAGCTGAAATAATAAACCAATAACATTCCAGGAAGTAGTTCACAAAAATGATATTGATTACCAAATCAATAAATCCAATAATTGAATAATGATATGTGGAAATATTTCACAAAACATTACCATTCAATAAATTGGTTTCATAAGATAGATTTCAGAGTAAGTAGTTACTCAAAAATGAGAATTTAATCCATAAAAAATAGAGATACATAATAACAAGATTGAGACAAATTACCCATATTGACAATAGTGCACAGACATGAATAAAATGAGACATCCCTGTCACCACAAAATTAAAACTGATATTTGGAACAATAGTATTAGAAATACCAATTTATTTCATCCATTTCTCTGTTCTTGGTCTCCAACAGCCCTTTACATTGCTTGAACTTTTGCCTTCCAAACTAGAGCCACAATAGTGCAAGCTTTGTTCTTCATGCATAATTCAATATACAAAGGGAAAATCCTCAATAATCCCCAGATCTGAGATTTTTAACTCCTCCCTCCTACAACTCTAAATTCCAATTACAATAGTGCTTTTTAGAGGTCTAAAATTGCAGAGGAGAGCAGCCCTTTTTACATTCTGCAATTTGTTATTTATAATATTTGTCAAGGAATTCTTCAGAGAAGAGTTTGTTGAAGAGAAATCTGCTAAATCCAATTTTACTTGCTCCTAATTCTGATCTTCAATTGCTGGAGCCTTTCTCATGTGATTGAGATTCTTTTTTCATATTTCTTTCCACTTGTTTTCGCTGCAAAGAAATCAAATAAATTAAAATGCAATCAAATATCATTTCTGGCAATTAAAATCAAAACCCAAATCAAATTCTATTTAAATAGAATTCAATTAAAAAACAA